>CABHPP010111510.1:0-31303 GCA_902168425.1 Peromyscus attwateri | reverse complement strand
GTCTCAGACTCCCCAGTGCTGGACCTACAAATGCATGTCACCAAACTCAGATTTTATGTGGGTGCTGAGGGTCAAACTCTTAGGAGACTCTCTGCCTGAGCTATCTGGCCAGCCTCTGACCTTATGTTCCTTAAGCCTCAAAGCAGCCTCCTTGGTCTTCTTGTAACCTTCAAGCCTGTCTCCAATCACTTAAGGCAGTTCAGGGACTTCTTTGTACAATGACCTTTAGTCCTCACCCAAGGTGGGCAGACTGAGGCAGTCAGCCAAGGCAGAGCAGAGGGCATTTCGCTTTGAGGTGATGTTCATTCTGTGGTGCAAAAGGCAAGGTTTTGGTTGGTGAAAATGTGGAAACTCTCAACACATATTTCTAAAGACATCCTGGTCAGAAAGGTGGATCCTATCAACTCTGGGAGTTTGGTCTATGTCTCTGCTAATACCGTACAAGGTCTGATAACTGGTAATTCCCGAAAGCATTGGTCTGCCTGTTTTTTTTGCACAAGTTGATGTGAGCAGAGTTCACAATATCTGGTCCGATGAGAGCTGGCAAGGGCACATCAAGAATCTGACGTCTGTGGTGGTTTGAAAGAAAATGGCCCTCAAGGGAAGTCACACTATTAGGAGGTGTTGCCTTGTTGGAGGAATTGTGTCACTGTGGGGGTAGTCTTTGAGGTCTCTTTTTCTGAAGTGTCCCTCAGTGTGACAGCCAGTCGACTTCCTGATTCCTGCAAGATGTAGGACTCTCAGCTCCAGCGCCATGTCTGCCTGTGGGTTGTCATGCTCCCGTTATGATGATAATGGACTGAACCTCTGAAACTGTAAGCAATCCACCCTCAATTACATGTTTTCTTTATAAGAGTTGCCATGGTCATGGTATCTCTTCACAACGATAGTAACCCTAACTGAGACAACATCATATCCAATCAGGGGAACCTGTATCATCTACCATGAAAGCGGTGGTATCAACAAGACCATCAGAAGCATCCCTGATGTTACTGTTCAAGGTGTGCGAGCTGGACATTTGAAAACTGCTCCTGGTGGGCATGTGGGAGGTTTGGACATTTGTAACCAAAGTTTCTGGTAAGTTGTTGGCACTTAAGAGTAAGGTTGCTTCCCTCAAAAGTAAGTATAATTTTCCCAGAAGTGTAAAACATTTCAGAGGACCCCTGTCTTAGTTATGGTTCTATTGTTGTGAAGAGACACCACGACGATGGCCACAGTTATAAAGAAAACATTTAATTGGGGTGGTGCACAGTTTCAGAGGCTCAGTCCATTATTATGTCAGGCAGACATGGTACAGGAGGAGTACCTGAGAGTCCTACATCTTGGAGGCAACAGGAAATCGACTTAAGACACTCACTGGACAGTATCCTGAGTAGAGGATTTCTCAAAGCCCAAGTCCACAGTGACACAGTTCCTCTAACCAGGCCATAGCACCTCCAACAATGTCACACCACCTAATAGTGACACTCCTTATGAGATTACGGAGGCCAATTGACTTCAGACTACCACAACCTCATTTCAGCAGCAGCTAGGGGGAAATAGGATCCCTCTGCCCTGCATAGGAAGTTCAGAAAGTTTGAAAGTTTTTCTCTCAAAAGGTCCATACCGTGGTCAGAGAAATAAAGTCACTCCAGGCTCTCAGAACTCAAGTTCTGAATGAGTGAGTCCTCCCATCTTTTCTCACCCCCTGTGGGCTATTGAGTCTGAAGCAACTGGAAAACCTAGTGACTCTCCAAGAACACCTCAGGTCTTATGGCCTTAGCCTGGGAAGATGTCCCCTCCCATTCCCTCACAGGAGTATCTATGATGAAAAAGACAAAAGCTGATGTTTTTAATCAAACCAAGTCAAACACACAGGAATCATGAAAGCTTATTGACCCTAGCTCCCTCTCTGCACACTCATTGCTTCCTTGTTCCTGTTCTGCAAAGAGGGATTATGTGGAGGTGTCAAGAACAAGAGACTTACAGTTTGCCAGGGTGATTCCCCTGTAGCTATCCATTCCATGGATTTTCAGAGTTCTGGCAAAATCACAGCGTTCATAGACCTTGGCCTGGACAGTGACAGAAGGCAGGAAGAGCCCCAGAGTGAGGAGAGCCTTCATGTTGAAGTAGTTCTGGATCAGCTGCAGGCTGACTAGAGAAAACAAGCCTGATATTTAAGCATCCTCCAAGTTCCTTCTTTCTCTGGCAGCTGTGACCGCCAATCTTTGAGCTGTGTGCAAAGGAGAAAGTTCCTACTGTTCTGATTTCTGCATTTCACCTTCTTTTTCCACAAGTTTGATGACTGATGTTCTGGTGGTCCAGCAATGAGCGTACAGTACTTATTTTAAAGTGCTTAAGTTTGTGGCTTGCTAAGAATGGGGATGTAGATGTTTCTAAAAGAGAATTTTTCTCCCATTTAATAATGAAGTTTAATGACCAAAAGGAAAAAAAACCACACAACTAATATTTACAGTTAAAACCAGCAACTACTTTTCACCTACACTCCTTCATAACAAATTGTTCTGTGTGCATCCACCATTTTACATTGATTTTTTTTTGTTGTTTTTTGAGACAGGGTTTCTCTGTGTAGCTTTGCGCCTTTCCTGGAACTCACTTGGTAGCCCAGGCTGGCCTCGAACTCATAAAGATCCGCCTGGCTCTGCCTCCCGAGTGCTGGGATTAAAGGCGCGTGCTACCACTGCCCGGCTTTGCATTGATTTTTAATTGAATCACTTCATGTGTGTTTTCTCCAAACGGACCTGCTGCATGTCCTTGTTCTCTAGAAGGCTGTGTCCCATGGTGTCACATTGCTTAGCCAGTTTCTCCTTTAGAGTGTTTTCATTGCTACTGTTCTATTTGTATTTCTACTATCTCTGAGACTCCTGTGGACATCATTCCTAGCTCCTTTACACCATGCCTTACCTCTCCTCTCCATGTTAAGACATAAAGGTTACCATAAAGCAATAGGACTTCAAAACTAAAACTGAACCAAACACATAAATCTAACTATGTGCAACCTTTAAAAGTGATCATCTCAGGAGACTGGGGCTATTTTTCAAATAAAGTTTTCATTTGCTGATACAGAGAAGACAACACATGGAATGCTTTTCGATGTTTAATTATTATTTTTATTTTATGAGTACAGGCATTTTTGCTTGCATGTATGTTTGTGTACCCCATGTGTGCCTGACTGTAGGGAGGCCAGGAAAGGGTGTGAGATCCCTGGAGTGGAGTTACGGTTGTGAGCTACCATGTGATGCTGGGAACCTGTGTCCTCTGGAAGAGCAGCCAGTGCTCTGAACTGCCTGGTCATCTCTTTAGCCTCTCCGTGGTGTCTTGAGACAGGATTCACTCTGAAGCACAGGCTGCCAGAAGCCACCCCCGGCAGTGGGCAGGTCCCAGCAGAGGATGTAAGGAGTCAGCAGGGGAAGGAATGAGCCAGATATGATGGTCAAGAGAATCTTGCAGCTTGATTCATTAGCAGCCAGAGTGCTATTTTATTCATACAAAATTTAGTAATCAGGGATAGATTCATGTTGTTCCAAGCCATAGATTATATCACTTTTGTTTTTGGACATGTGTTTCACTTCCTCTTGCTCATCTTTTAGTCACCATTAATAAACTATGACAGAGCAGAGTTATCATTTCCAATCATTTTTCCTCAAGTTTTGACATCATTGATGGACAGAGGTATCATTTTTACTCATTAACCCATAACCCAAGTTTTAAGAATCTAGAGGCATATGACAGTCTGTGCTCAGGCTGGTTACTGTGGTTGCTTCAAGGACACTAGACCAAAACAAAATCTTCAAGCCACCCTGGGCACATTGCATGTCCCAAGCAGTGTATTATTGACTCTTAAAGGTCAGAGTGCCCAAGAAAACACCTCAGGTCAATAACCTGCAGTTATTATTCAAATTCTGGCATAATACAAGGTTTATATTTTATATTTTTATAGAATTTGTTTATATGTCTAATCCTGGCATTCTGTTGTTCTTTGGTCATAAGAACACAGTGACTTTGCATGTGCTGACTTTTCTAAGAAAGGGAGGTCCTGACATCTCATTCTTTTTTTTCTCTCTTTTCATTTTTCTTTATTTAGAAATTTTCTACTCGCTCTACATACTACCCACAGATTCCCCCTCCTCCCTCATCCCACTCTCCAGCCCTCCTTTCCAAGCCACTCCACATCTCCACATCCCCCAAATCAAGATTTCCCATGGGGAATCAGCAGAGTCCCGCACACTGAGCCTAGGCAGGTCCAAGCCCCTCCCCACTGCACCAAGGCTGCACAAGGCATCACACCACAGTCACCGGGCTCCCAAAAGCCTGTACATGCACCAGGGACAGATCCTGATCCCCTTGCCTGGGTGCCCCCCCCAAACAATTCAAGCCAAATAACCATCTTCTATATCCAGAGGGCCTAGTCCAGTCCCATGGGGGCTCCACAGCCACTAGTCTACAGTTCATGGGCTTCCACTAGTGTGGCTGGTCATCTCTGCACGTCTTTCCCTCATGATCTCGATGTCCCCTGCCTATAGAATCCCTCCTCTCTCTCTCATCAATTGGATTCCCAGAGCTCAGCCTGGTGCCTGGCCGTGGATCTCTGCATCTGCCTCCATCAGTCACTGGACAAAGGCTTTATGATGACGGTTAGGGTATTCACTAGATTCATCACCAGAGCAAACCAGTCCAGGTACCCTCTAGACCACTGCCAGCACTCCAAGGTGGGGTCATCCTTGTGGATTCCTGGAAGCCTACTCGGTACCCTGCCTCTTCCTATTCCCATGAAGTCCTCATCTATCATCATATCTCCCTCCCTGCCCTCCCACTCTGTCCCTGTTCCAGCTTGACCCTCCCATTTCCCTATGTTCTCATGCCCCACTCCTCACACTCTGCCACCACCCCCCACACCCAGTCCGCTCATGTAGATCTCATCCACTTCTCCTTCACAGGGTCTTCCATGTGTCACTCAAGAGTCTTTCCCTGCTAGCTAGCCTCTCTGGAGCTGTGGGTTGCAGTCTGGCCATCCCTTCCCTCACATCTAGTATCCCCTTATGGGTGAGTACATACTATGTTTGACCTTCTGAGTCTGGATTACCTCACTCAGGATGATATTTTCCAGTTCCATCCACTTGCCTGCAAATTTCATGATGTCATTGTTTTTTACTGCTGAGTAGTACTCCATTGTGTATATGTGCCACATTTTCTTTATCCATTCTTCAGTTGAGGGGCATCTAGGTTGTTTCCAAGTTCTTGCTATTATGAATAATGCTGATATGAACATAGTTGAACATGTGTCCTTGTGCTTGGGTATATGCCCAAGAGTGGTATAGCTGGGTCTTCTCAATTTTCTGAGCAACTGCCATACTGATTTCCAGAGTGGCAGTACAAGTTTGCATTCCTACCAACAGTGGAAGAGTGTTCCCCTTGCTCCACATCCTCTCCAACATAAGCTGTCTTCAGTGTTTTTGGTTTTAGCCATTCTGACAGGTATAAGATGGTATCTCAGAGTTGTTTTGATTTGCATTTACCTGATGCCTAAGGGTGTTGAGCAATTCCTTAAATGTCTTTCAGTCATTTGAGATTCTTCTATTGAGAATTCTCTGTTAAGCGCTGTAGACCATTTTTTTTTTAATTGGATTGTTCAGTATTTTGAAGACTAGCTTTTTGAGTTCTTTATATATTTTGGAGATCAGAGGTCAGATGTGGGGTTGGTGAAGATCTTTTCCCATTTTGTAGGCTGTCATTATGTCTTATTGACTGTGTCCTTTGCTCTACAAAAGCTTCTCAGTTTCAGGAGGTCCCATTTATTAATTGTCACTCTCAGTGTCTGTGCTACTGGTGTTATATTTAGGAAGTGGTCTTCTGTGCCAATTCATTCCAGACTACTTCCTACTTTCTCTTCTATCAAGTGCAGTGTAACTGGATTTATGTTGAGGTCTTTGATCCACTTAGACTTGAGTTTTGTGCATGGTAACAGATATGGATCTATTTGCAATCTTCTACATGTTGACATCCAGTTATGCCAGCACCATTTGTTGAAGATGCTTTATTTTTTCCATGGTACTGTTTTGGCTTCTTTGTCAAAAATCATATGTTCATAGGTATGTGGATCAATCTGACATCTCATTCTTTTATCATCTTTCTACTTTATACTTTGCTCATCAATATAAATCTCTGTATACGGCAGAGGTAACTTCAGCTATTCTGACTTTATTGTTGTATATGTCATGTAATTGCCTGAGTGTATACTGGAAAGAGGCTTGGAATCTAAACTGTGACCAACTCCTCTAGCCCATCGAATCTTGTTGACCTTTTAAAGGTTACTTTGTTTTGACTATCTTGTTCCTGAGTAAGTACAAGGACAGTTGTTTCAAAACTGTCTCACAGCCTCGTAAACAGACTTCTGGTGTCCTTATTTGTGTAACAACCTCCAAGGCATAAGGAAGACCTTCAAATAAATAAGAATATGCCCCTAGAAGCGGGAGTGGTAGTATGTTAAGGACTTTCCTGGAGAAGCTTAGAAGCAGTACTCCTGGGAGAAAGCATAAATGATTCATAAGAAATTTTCCATCAATCCAATATCCCCAAAGTGTACAAATAGTAAAAGTCTCCCAAGTATGCAACAGGTGGAGACAAAAATCAAAGGTGGCATGGTGGCCACCATGTGGCTTACTTGTTGGATCTTTGTCAAACAGCTTAGCTGTCCTAATTGGATATGGCTGTGCCATCTAAAAGGACTGGCTTTAGCTCAGCAGTTACTTCAATGATGCTTGCTACCTACTACCATTCCATGGTTGTGTTTGTGCCCTACAATCAACCACTGAGGAATCCTGTGAGTGGTTGGTTCAAGATCCACAGGCACTCTCCAATTCTATGCTGGAGCAAGAGAAAATGGCCAGTGATGCCAATGTTTAAGCTCACAGTAGAATGCCCAGCCCTTTCAGAAAGGCCACAGCTTCTAATCCTCCCCAAACAGCCACCCTATAGGGAGCAAGTACTCAAATGACAGAAACTTATGTAAGATAGTTCATTCAAACCACCGCAGTGTTTCTAAAGGAGGACTATTTGCCTAGCTCCTCAGCAGAGACAACCTCCCCCCAACTTCATCACTTATGAATCTGACAGTTTCCCCCTCCTAATATCCCTTCCCCCACTAGTTGCTTTATCCTGTTCCAAACTCCAGAAGGCACCCCCTGAGAGCACACAAGACACTCTAGCCAGAGATACAGATAGGCTAATTGCATGGGAATATGTCCAAGTAACATATGAAGGCAGACCTATAAGAATTACACCTGACTTCTCACTGGAGACCCTAAAAACCAGAATGGCCTTGACAGATGTGTTACAGACTCTAAGAGACCACAGACACCAGCCCAGACCTCTATACCTAGCAAAACTTTCAATCATAAAAATTGATTGAGAAAACAAGATATTCCACTACAAAACCAAATTTAAGCCGTATATATCTCCAAATCCAGTCCAGCAGAAAGTGGTAGAAGGTAAACTCCGACCTAAAGAAGTTAACTACACCCAGGAAAACACAAAGAATAAATAATTTCAGACTAGGGAAGTCATAAGAAAGAAAACACAAGCACACATGCACATGTGTGTGTGCAAGTATACATGGGTGTGTCCAAGTACACTGTATGTATGCATAAAATTGTGAAAGTCTAAGAAACTTAGACTTAAAGAAACCCAAGCCCTCATACACTGAAAGAACAGAAACAACACCATCCAAAGTTCTCCCCTCAAGTCACCAAAACTATTGACACCCTCCCTGGGCTGCTTCTAATTTCTTTCTGGATTGATGGAAGAGCTTGAGCTCCTGTTAAAGGTGATGTCTCCACATGCAGATGGATTCCAGCTCACTCACTCCTCCAAGCTGTTTGTCCTCTTTCTGTATCACCTTCATCATGGCACCAAATACCCCAGGCATCTGTCATCTTGGATGGGCATCTTAGGAAGCAGGATATAGCCCTCCAAGTTCATCATATTTGTTCCCATTAGTACAGGACTTGAGTGCAAAAGGTCTGTACATAATTATCTGCTGTATCCTCACCTCTAGTCTTAGTCAAGGTTTCTATTGCTGTGAAGAGACACCATGACCAGGACAACTCTTAAACAGGAAAACATTCAATTGGGGCTGGCTTACAGTTCAGAGGTTTAGTCCATTATCACCATGGTGGGACATCGTGGCATGCAGGCAGACATGGTGCTTGGAGAAGGAGCTGAGAGTTCTACATCTTGATCCACAGGCAACAGGAAGTAAAGTATCCCACACTGGATGTAGCTTGAGCATAGGAGACTTCAAAGCTCACCCCCACAGTGACACACTTCCTCCAGCAAGGCCACACCTCCGAATATCTCCACTCCCTACAGGCTAAGCATCCAAGCACATGAGTCTATGGGGCTGTTAGGTTCCACCTTGGCTGCAGCCTGCCTCTGTCACCAAAGCAGTTACATCATCGCTTCTCTTCAGGGGCCTTTCCACTGCCAGCTCTGCGCCATGTGCGCCCCTTAAAAGTGCCCACCAGACAAAGCTGGCTCTCTGGCTTCTTTTCCTCTCTTGTCTCTCTTCTTCTGCTTGTCTCTTCCCTGTTCTCACTGTCCCTCTGTCTGTCTGTCAGTCTGTTCATGTCTCTCATGTCCTCACTCTGACATGGCTTTTCAATCTTTCACACTTTCCCTCCCCCAATAAACCTCTTGTACTTACTCGGTTGCACATGACATGTTTGCTTTGTGGCATACCTTGGCAGGGCCCACTGAAAGGTACCCACTTTGCCTTTCTTTTTTTATTTATCATTACAAGGAATATATCATTCAAACCACCACATGCCCCCTTCTCTCATCATGTCTTTCTAATCTGACTTTGGTCCTTATTCAGCTCAATCTCCGTGTCAAGACATCGCCCATGATGCCTTGGTTCTAATCCAGTCAGCATGGCCGCTCTTCTTACCTAATGTCTCAATAGCACTGCACAAAGTGAAACACTTCACACTTCTGGGAGCTCTTCTCTGTTGGCTTCTCCACACCTACATCCCACGTCACAGCCAAATCTGATCCCTGCTCACTACACATTGGCAAAATGAGCCGCCCATACTTCTAGAGAGGATTCTAGCTCAGCTTCTCTACCCACCTCTTCCTTCACAGACGGCTTCTTCTTAGTCCTTCTTGTTCATTCTTTGATTTCAATTTCATATCTCAATGTGAGCATGCCCTGGTATCAGCCTACTATCACTTGATACTTACCAATGATTTATTCATTTATAATTTATTTCCCTATCTATTGTTAGACTTATCCATGCTTGATAATAATCTCAACATATTAACTGAAAAACTCCAGAAGTATCTAATTCCTAAAGTTAGGATTTCATGTCTCTAAAAGCATGTGATGAAGTTCTCTACTATCCTGCCACATTCAACCCAGCACATAAGTCATCTCTTTATCCAGGGTACCCACACTATATACACTACCCCCTCACTAGTCACATAGAGTCGAGTCAGGAACGGTTATACCTTGGCCATAACTAAGTGCTCAAGTTGCAATAGTTCTCATGTGACTTAGTACAAAATTGTTCAGATTTATTACTAGCTATTGCTAATCTCTTGTTGTATTAGTTATTTTCTCTTCTGTGAGTGATGAAACACCACACCCCAAAGCAACTTGTGAAGGAAAGGGATTATTAGCTTACATGTCCTGATCACAGTCCATTGCTAAGGGAAATCAGGTCAAAAACTCAAGGAAGGAAACTGCAGATAAGATCTGAAGCAGAAGCCATGGAGGAGTGCTGCTTACTGACTTGCTCACATGGCTTGCTCAGATTGCTTTCTTATACACTTCAAGACCACCTGCCCAGCCATGGCACCATGTCCAGGGATGCTGGGTCCCACATCAATCATCAATCAAGAAAATGCCCCACAGGCCAATTTGAAGGAAGTATTTTCTCAATCGAGGTTCCCTCTTCTCAGACGACTCTAGCTTTTTTTTTTTGTCAAGTTGACAAACAACAACAACAAAACTAACAAAGACAGTCACATTCTTTGATATGTGAATTAATTTGCTCATAAAAATATGGGAGGAAGTCTAACACATGTTATTTGCTGATCAACACAATAACTGTTGTTCATGGAATGTACCTTCATAGATACTGGAATTTATCTCCATATGGAATTTATCTCCCCTCACCCAAACACAAATTTAAAAAACAGAGTTTTTTCTACATTTTAAAAATATTAAGGGGCTGAAGAGATTGCTCAGTGGTTAAGAGCACTGGCTGTTCTTCCAGAGGACCCAGGGTCAATTCCCAGCACCCACATGGCAGCTCACAGCTGTCTGTAACTCAAGTTTCAGGGGACCTGACACCCTCGTGCAGGCAAAACACCAATGTGCATAAATAAAAAGAAAGAGTGTTGGAATGGACTGGAGTTATATCTCATTAATAGAGCGCATGCTTGAGCATGCACAAAGCTCCCAATTTGATCCTCAGCATAAGAGAGAATAAAACAGAGAGAGAGAAAGAGGAGAAAGAATTGCCCTGAATCTAGTGATATCTCCTGAGCTCTTGGTTCTTACCTTGGCATAATGTCATCTGCTCCCTATATTATCTGTCATCTTTCTAACAGCTCTCTTTCAGTCCAATGTAGAGGGTGTTTAGTTATTGTTTTTTTGTTTTGTTTTAAAGGTTTTGACCTTGATGACTTCTGGGGAGGGAGAGTTTGTTCCCTTTAAAGGTGGACCACACTCTAGTGAATGGCCTCACACCCATGAGTACATGGGCAACACAAACTGGAATCAGTTGATTCAAAACAGCACCCACAAATTAGGACATCAAGTTGCGAGGAAATCTGGAGGGAAGAGGAGAATGTAAGAAGAGGTACAGGAATAGGAGATGTGGGAGCCCACAAAGGTTTCCTAGTGTGATCTGAGCTTGCTTTATCCAAAAGGGCTGCATAATGGGATGGATTGACCATGTGCCTGGTTACTAGGTATTTGGAAGGGTCTACACTTGGCTGTGCTAGGAGGAGGTCTTTTGCTCTACCCTTTGGCATTCCTATAAAAGCCCTTTAGAAGAGACAGAAAGGGCCAGTGGATAAGGATCCAGGCCCCCCCCCCCAATGCTATCCTGTGTTTCTGTCTGTCTTTCCCCCTCTATATTTCTAAGTAAATCTCTTATACCTCACACCTCAAGAGTACTCTGGAGGATAAGGTGGAGGCATGCCCCCATAAATGGCACCATGAACGACCAAGGACTTCACAAAAGAGTGTCAGGGGGCATCATGGGTATTGGCAGTGTAGTAGATATAACACTGTTTACTCAGGCCTCTGGATTTATGTTGAAAAATCATTTCTATCAGTGTTATTCTGTTTCTTGATGCAAAGGACAACAGGAGTCAGACTATAGCTTGGATTAAACAAAGGTGATATTCAGAGATGAGTTGAGGTCTGAAGAATTGGGAAGGAAATTGTCTGCATCCTTTTATCTAATTTTCACTGAGCAGTAGTTTCAATTGCACAGACATTGGTTACTAAAAGGCCAGAAAGTGCCGGTGGTGGCGCACGCCTTTAATCTCAGCACTCAGGAGGCAGAAGCAGGCGGATCTCTGTGAGTTCGAGGTCAGCCTGGTCTACAGAGCAAGATCCAGGAAAGGCGCAAAGCTGCACAGAGAAACCCTGTCTTGAAAAACCAAAAAAAAAAAAAAAAAAAAAAAAGACCATAAAGTGATCATTAATCTTCATTTGAAAATATACTGGTTTTGGATTTTACACACCCAAATTCTGTGTTGTTTCCTAGCAACCTAGGCATTACAGGGAACACCAAAATGCCACTCTTGGGTTAGGGTAAAGCCCTTCTGCTTGCTCCCACAAGAAGTCACCTGACCTAGAAGGCAAGAAACAGCCACATAAGGAGGTCTATGTCTCAGGTGACTCTACAGTTAGAAAGTAGAATGTCATTTTTATACAGTTTCTCATGTCAAGTTCATTTTAATATTAGCACAATAGAGAAAGCAGTATTTCAGAAACAAACTCAAAAAGTGGTCATATAACTTACAGTGAACCAAGACTGTGAAGACAGAGAACCACTGCAAACCAAGACACCGAAGATGCCCTCACAGATCTATGAGGTTCTGAACTGCAGAAGCCAGAGAGCTTGTTCAGGGAAAAAAGAAGGACTATGCCTTGGAATCCCAGGGACCATCTCGCTTCCCCATTTTCACTGTCACTCAAGTCAGAACAAGCAAGTCTACTTCGTCTGTGTGAGGGAGTGAACTTGTTCATCGGGAATGGAAATTTCCACTCCCTATTTTTCTAATTCAAGTTATTGTCTCTGAACTCAATTCTTCTTGCTTGGGGAGGCAGTAACAGTCTCTCTGAATTGGTTGATTGTATATAGCCTTAAACAGTAAGTGACTAACTTTAATATCTGTGACCTGTGTAGTTGACATCAGAAGCAAATGAGTAGAACTGGCCATTTCCTTGGTAGTCATAAGTATTAGCATCAAAATGTCTTTTCTCCCTCTTGAGGTGTTTATCACAGAAAGGAGTCATATTGAATGCCACAGGAGGTCAGGCAGAACTCAAGTTGCACCAGAAGGTCCTGGCTCACGGCTCAGAATTCTGGATTTTATTTTTCGCCCCTTTGCATTATGGCATTTTAACTCTGATTTTAACCATCCTGTCTCTCTTTACAGGTGTTTCTTTAACATTTTATGGGAGGATGTGAACACAGGTCCATTTAGTCGCATAGGACACTAACAATAGATCAAAGTAACAATTCACCAAAGTCCAACCCAGTGAACCTAGGAGTGTAGTAGGTTTACTTACAGAATGTAAATATGATATTACTTAAAGAATCATGAGTAACCTAAACAACTAGCTGCTTCACTGAAAATTCCCACCCACCATGAATGACCACATCATGGAAGCTGCGTCATGGAGTTTCCCCACTCAGCTCACCTACATGATACTCAATAATCCCCCAGAATCACTAACAGTTGGGAAAGGACAGAAGGCAATAATAGCTGGAATCCATGATGAGGGTCGCGGGATCCTCTCTTCCTCTCCCTACTAAGAAATGCTGACAATCCCATTGTCAATGCCTGGCTATTCTATACTAGTCTACTCCACTCATTGCAAAGGCTACCAGGTGAACTCTCTACTGAGATGATGATCATTTACTCCTGGAAGAGAAAGCCACACCACAGCAGCTGGGATCTCCATGTGCTAGAATGTACTCTGCCACTGAGCTACACCCTAGTCCTGCTGCTGGCCCTTGAGTCCCAAATCCAGAGTGTCCAGTTCATCCTCTCCAAAGGGTGATTGTGCCATCTGCCCTCAGGGGCTTCTTTCTCCTGGGAAAGAAGAGGGAATCATTTAAATGACTTCTTAGACAGCCTTCCGATCTGCCCTGGTGTCTGTGGGCTGCCATGATTGCTGCATCCGGATTCTCTTAGTGTTTTCCAGGTTGCAGGGCAAGACCCAGACTGCCTTTTCTGGATGTCTCTTTCCAGAAACACTTGGGGATTGATTCCCCACATCTTAAATTTATATTCTCCCTGGACAGGTTACCTCTTTTGTGCTTTTTCACTGGCACTGCCTTTCCCAAGTGTTTTTAGGTGAACTGGAAGATTTGGAGCCTCGTGTCCAGCATACTTCTTCAAACACCAGATCCAAGTACATTCTATAGACGATGGTGAATTGTGGCAACTTTTGACCTTTGAAGTTGGTTTTCACAGTCAAATGTCTGACAGACCCTTAGTCAACTTCCAACTTCATAGGTTAAAGCCCACCATGCTCATCAGAATTAATTCCTTTAACCCCAGAAACAAGATGAATGAATTATTAATTATGAACATATTGTACATTCTTTCCAATTATAATGTAACAAAATTATCTGGGATCTCTAAACCACCTAAGAAAGTGGCAAAATGCACATTTTTTTTTTACCAAAGGAGAGGAAAGTCTGGGCTTAAATTATATATGCTTGCTGTTTTATTTTTAAAGCATTTGCTCACTATTTCAAATGAAACAAAAATTAAGATCAAATATTGTCACTTCCTGTAACTCCTGCACCAGAAGAAATAACTTTTGAAATCGGAACCACCCCTTGCCTTTGGAGTAGTTACAATGAATCATTGATAGTGATTTGGCTCTGGATGCTGAGTAAATATTTGTCTATTCAACCCCCAACAAAGCACAAGTTCATAACTGTTCAAATGTGTGAAATGAAAATTCTATTTTGTCAACAGAATGCACAAAGTTGTACAGATAACAACTTTATGTTCTGGAACACTGGGTTAGGAAGGACAGAAAGGAGATGGCGAGTGACCTTTTCTGGTTTCTGTCATTTTGAATTCCCCCAAATCCATCTCAGTCTGTATTATTAAAGAATCAATATTAATCTGACAAAAACAGTGGCATTGTTCATAATTTTTGAATAGAATGCTGAAACAATGACTTAGAGATAATACTGGAACACTCTAAGGCCAATCAGAGGAACTCCCATTGTTGGAAATAGAGTTGACTATCAAGTTGACAATTTGTATGACTTAGGAGCTTCCTTCCTAGGCTGATCCTGGGTGGGATGCTTTGGGGGTTCTGGTGGTTTTCTGTTCAAGAAAGTGCACAGCTCCCTGAGCTGATGACTTCTGAAGGAAACTCACTAGAGTATGTTTGTTTGAGTCTGTCTCATTTTTAAAGTCCTGTTTCTTCCTAGTGTCCTTTGATGATCTAACATGGAAATTAGTTGGGACAGTGAAAGACAAGACCTTGTGTGTACGATATTTGGAAAGTTGTTCACATGTGCTTGATTTATACTTAAAAGTACTGATTTATGGGTGTCTTATTTAGGGTTTCAGTTGCTGTGCATAGATACCATGACCATGGGAACTTTAACAAAGCAAAAGCACTTAATTGGGCTGACTTACATTTTCAGAGGTTCAGTCCATTATCATCATGGTAGGGAGCATGGGAGCATGGCAGCATGCAGGTAGTCATGGTGTTGCCTACATCTTGATATGCAGGCAACAAATAGGAAGCAGACTGTCTCACTGGGAGTAGCTTGAGTACAGGAGACCTCACAGCCCACTGCCACACTGCCACACTTCCTCCAATAAAGCAACACTTCCAATAAAGCCACTCCCTTTGGTGGCCATTTCCTTTCAAACCACCGCAGGGGTCGAGGTCCACAGTAGCTGGATTTCTTGACTATTGGTTGGATCTTGAACACCACCCAAAACAGGGAGACCTCAGCTCTGATACGGAAGGCCCTCACTTTTTTCCTCACACTGGCCTGGGTAGTGAGCAGGTGAAGAATTAACTGAAGTCATATATTTGAGAACACAAGGGATGCGAGTTCATCACTACTTCCATTTCTGCATCAGGACCAAGCCCTTTTCCTGGGGAGGAGGTAACTATACCCTCTCCCATAACTTTCATGTGACTGTGCTTCATCCAGCTATGAAGATGAATAAAGAGGATCCCAAGTTGGCCCATAGTTACTGCAGGATATTTGTTTACTCTGAGTAAAGATGTGTCTATGTATTCCCTCACTTGCCTAAGGCACCTAATTAGTTTAATAAAGATCTGAATGACCAATAGCTAGGCAGGAGAGAATAGGCAGGACTTCTAGGCAGAGAGCTGAACTCAGGGTTAGCATCTGTCCTAGCAGGCGAAATCATTGAGACACGGAGGGAGTTGGACATAAAGAATGAAGGAGAGGTCAAGAGGCACATGGCAGAAAGTAGACTAATAGAAACAGGTTAATTTAAGTCATAAGAGTTAGTTGGGAACAAGCCTAAGCTAAAGGCCATGCTTTCATAAATAATAATGTCTCTGAGTCATTAATTGGGGGCTGGCAGTCCAAAGAAAGTCCAACAAAAAAGACTCAATATACGCAGCACTGGTTTGAAGTATTTCTCTGGGTGTGGACCAGAAAGCATGCAGGACTTTAAAGTTACTGTCTCTTATATCAAATGATGACCAGTATGTTGATCTTCTAGTCCTTTGCTTATGCTTGGAGATGACTTAAATCAGTAACTTAAAACACAAAAACAGAAACAAATCTGACTGCTCGTATGTTAGCACGTGTCTTTAACCTAAGCACTCAGGAGGCACAAGAGTTCAAGGATACCCTAGTCTACATAGCCATTTCCAGACCAGCCAGGGTTCACAGTGTGATCTTGTCTCAAAAAGAAACCAAACCACTGGTTTGCAGCAATACAAAATTCATAATACTATCAAGAAAGTCTAGAAAAGGAAACTGACTAAGCAGAGACATATCGGTGCTGAGGGATTCCCTTGGTGGAAAGTTCTATGAAAGATAATTTTAAGTGAAAGATATTATACAAAAAGGTCAATGTACACAAAACCATTTAATTTAAAAAAAAACTGCTGACGTATAGTCACACCTTATTTTAAGCAGTAAAACATAACCACTTTTCTTTTCTTTACATTGGTCATATTCAAGATAAAATAAAATGAGCTCCCTGTTTGAGGAGGAGTGTTATCTCCTGGTTCTTTGTGAGCAAAGTCTTTCAACGGCATCATTTTATCATTCTCTGCAGACTGGAACATCTCTGTTCAAACATTGGCAGAAAATAAGAGATGCTTTTCAAGTTTGTGGATCAATAAGAACTTCCTGCTTGGCACTAAGCTCAAAAGGTGGAGCCCCCAAACCACTAGAGGATGAAGGGAGTAGAAGATGCTTAAATACTGGAGCCTGGCTGCTCTGGGCAGCTGCTGAGTTGATTCCCAGACAACATGAAGGCTCTCCTCACCCTGGGGCTCCTCCTGCTTTCTGTCAGTGTCCAGGCCAAGGTCTTTGACCGATGTGAGTTAGCCAGAACTCTGAAAAGTCATGGAATGGATGGCTTCGCGGGAGTCACCCTGGCCAACTGTAAGTCTTTTGTTCTTGACCCCTCCAGATAATCACTCTTTGCAGAACAGGTACAAGGAAGCAATCGGTGAGCAGAAAGGGAGCTGGGGTCAATAAGCCTTCATGATTCCTTTGTGTTTGACTTGGTTTGATTAAAAACATCAGCGTTCATCTTTTTTTATGAGAGATACTTGGGTGAGGACATGGGAGAGGACATCTTCCCAGGCTAAGGCAATAGGACCTGAGGTGTTCTTGGAGAGTCACTAGGTTTTCCAGTTGCTTCAAACTCAATAGCCTCTCAACAGTGGGTGAGAAAAGATAGGAGGACTCACTCATTCAGAACTTGAGTTCTGAGAGCCTGGGGTGACTGGGATGTGTCTTCATTTCAGTGACCATGGTATGGACCTTTTGAGAGAAAAACTTTCAAACCTTTTGAACTTCCTATGCAGGGCAGAGGGATCCTGTTTTCCCCTAGTTGCTTTTTAAGTGAGGTCTTCTGAACCTGAGAATGAAATGATTTGGTACAATTCTTCACTCTGGGAAGGCCTTTCATTCTGTACAATGGAAGACGTGGATTAGAAAAAGTTGTTCGTGGCTTACTCCATCTACTAGTTATGTTGTAATTAGTGTGTTTTTCAGATTCGATTAAGGCTGTTACTACTCAGTAAGTAACTGTCCATGAAGAACGAGTGAGCAGACAGATGTATGTGTGGATGGTGGATGGATGGAGGGTGGGGTGGGGTGTTGTGGGTGGATGAATGGATGGATGGAGGGATGGATGGATAGAATGATTTGTAGAATAACGTTTTCTTTTTTAATGCTCTCACTTTCAATATTCTCATCAGCCATTTGTGATGGTAAACACTCCTGAAATCCAAGCAATGAGATGCTGAGGCAGGAGATTGCATGTTGTGTGCCAAACTAGGATAGATAGTGACACAGAAGAAAAGAGATTCCTAACATGCAAATTCACCTTGTGTCTAAGAACATCTCCATGAAGAAATCCTTAATTTCCTAATAGGAACCTTTTTATTTGCATATGTGTTAGATATTAAGTTATGAAATCCACCTAACTACTATTTGTGTTTCTATTTTAGGCAGAGATATCTCAAGGATAGATGGGGGTGGGAATAGCAACGGAAGAAACAGCTATTTTATTTTGGGAAGGAGGGAGCAGGGACTTGCTGTGTAGACTAGGAACTTGCTGTGTAGACCAGGCTGATCTCAAACCCACACAGATTCACGTGCCTCTGCCTATCGACTGCTGGGAATAAAGGTGACCACCACTGTAACCGGTTCATCTATTTGCGGGTTTAAAGGACTTTATCCTGTTTAATCTCAGTGCAATTACATTTGTCCTCAAAGAGATTCTCTTTGGGGCACCTGAGAATTTTCACTCGCTGACTAGGTCCAGCTGTTCCACCTACCTGAACAGCAGGGGCAGGAGGATCACTTGAGACCAGAGACTACACTGAGTAACACAGACAGACCTGGCCTGAACTCATGGCCCCATACGTTATAATTTAATTATATGGTTGTATTCATAATGTAAATCACTTGTGAAATACAGCCAGATCAAAGTGCTAATTTTGGTTTCCAGTATTAATCATTTGCTGTTGCTGTTTATTGATGAATATTCTTTTTCTTTGTAGGGGTGTGTTTGGCTCAGCATGAGAGTAGCTATAACACACAGGCTACAAACTACAACCCTTGGGACCAAAGCACCGACTATGGGATATTTCAGATCAATAGCCATTACTGGTGTAATGATGGCAAAACACCCAATTCAGTGAATGCCTGTGGGATATCCTGCAGCGGTAAGACAAGGCGGGTTAGAGGGATAGCAAACAACCCCTGCTCTCATGTGCAAGAGCAGAGACTCTGTGCAGGAGACATCACTGAAGGAAGCATGAGGAACCTGGGGAGACTGGACTGTTAGAAAGTCATTGTTACTCACATCAAAATTAACCAAGGAAAACATTAGGTTTAGGGCATGGCTTGGAGATAGAATACTCTGCCTACCAATCGGAGGGCCCTTGGTTCCACCTCCAAAATCACTGAATGAATAATCAATGTAAACAGAGGCTGGCCAGGTAGCTCAGACAGAAGAGTTCCCTAAGCGAAGGTTAGACCCTCAGCACCCACATAACAGCTGAATTTGGTGACATGCATTTGTAGGACCAGCACTGGGGAGTCTGAGACAGCAGATCCATGGAGCTCACTGGCCAATCATATAGCCTATCTGCAAGCCAGTTCCAATGGCAGACGCTGTTTCAAAAACAATGTGGACTGCTTCTAGGGAACAGCTCCTGGGGTGTTCTCTGACTTCTACATACGCATACATATATGTGCAGGCTCCCTGGTGCATATACCAGCACACACAGACACACTTGTTAAATTAATAGAAAATTAAAATAAAGAGCTGGTATCCTTAAAACTTGGTGGGATATTTTTTTGGGGGGTAGGATATTTTTTAACCTATAGTGACATGCACTCATCCATACACAAACACATTCTTATAATTAAGAAAAATAAACATTTGCAACACATTGTCATTTTATAACATATGAAAATTTATGGACTATACACTAGTTAATTGTAAGTGGGCTTATTGGTGTTTTGTCCTGGAGATTTCCATTCTAGCTGTTTACTTAGGGGTAGTTATGGAAATTGTCCTAAGGTCATTTTTGAATGAATGAATTTTATTATAAAGGTTTCTAACATATACACATGAAGATATTTCTATAATAACAGCCATATGAGAAAGTATCACTGAATAACTGCCATTTTGTCCAACTGGCTTCTATGTGTATGCATTGATTTACTCTTTGTGTTGAGGGAATTTAGAGTGAGTTACTAATGTCCAGTTCTGTTTTTAAACTCTTTATTTTGCATGTCCAAACAATCTAATTCTTAGACAGAAATTATCTGATCTAAACAAAATAACACAGATTTATGTATTTAAGAGAAAACTTACTTGTAACAAGAAATAAGCAAACAATGTTCACAACAGGATTGTGCTCTGGGATTATAGAACTTACACTCATGCCGTGATAGAGGTAATATGCATTTTTAGTACATGAATTAAATTGGTCAATGGTGTTCTACTTTTCCTGTGTGTGAATTGAACCCAGGGCTTGCTACCATATGGATGCTGGGAATCAAGTCCTCTGGAAGAGCATCCAACGCCCTGAGCCACTGAGCCATCTGTCCAGCCAATTTTTTTCTTTAGGATGTATTTCTAATGGTAGTCCCAGGTGACAGTTTTTGGTGGGCTCTATTTTCCAGTGTGAGAAAAAAAGTATATCCCAACCCCCAGGGACTTTATAAATGAGAAAGAAAATGACTTACACCGTCTCACCTGCATAGAATCAAGAGAGGCTGTCTCCAATAATCACAGATGCAGGGACACTTGCAAAATAATTTCTTGTATGCACTGCTCAGCGTCACAGAAGAAAGCTGGCTGGATCTGAACTGAAAATGGCTTCTGTAACAGTCCTTGTCCTCCTCACCCCTGTCTTTCAGCTTTGCTCCAGGATGACATCACTCAAGACATACAATGTGCAAAGAGGGTTGTGAGGGATCCACAAGGCATTAGAGCATGGTATGTTGGAACTCTGGGAGGGGGAAATGCTGGTTCTGTTGATATGTGTGATGAGTCTTTCTAAGGCCCAAGTGTTATTCTGAGCACTGTGCTTACAGCTAGAGCCTTTCACCCCATCATTAGGTTTAGAGAATTTCTCCAGATTGTGAGAATTCCCACACACGACTGCCCCCAGACTATTTGTATCATCAGTTAACAGTTCTGTGCCCATGATGTCACATTGACATTGAGTGTCCTGTGCTCTGCCCAGGGTTGGAGAGGATCAAACAGCCTTGTAGACACAGCTCCACCAGTCAGTAGCAGGTTCTGGGTGCAGCTATAGCCTGGGTTTCACACTAGATCTTGGCCCAGAACACAGTCTCCATTAGTGTCACTGTTACACTATTTCCCTCACAGGTTTGAGAATATGTGTGACAGAGGACACAGTTCTAACCATTTCCCCCATCTCACTCTCCTCCACAGGGTGGCCTGGAGAAACAGCTGTGAAAACAGAGATCTCACCCAGTACATTCAAAACTGTGGAGTCTAACCGCCGTGTGCCTCCACTGCAGCTCACTCTGTCTCTTTCTTGCTATAGAAGTAGTTATGGGGAAGGCCACATTTCCTCGGTTTCCCCTTCAGACAAGCAGGCTTTTATCAGAAACAGGAGCAACATGGAGACTGTTTCCTAAGAGACTTAATGCTGACTAATGTGATCATAGTTTTATGGAAAGCCTCCATTTTTCAGTTAGCCAAAGCAGCAGATGCTGGTGACAGTGGTCTAGCATTGAGTGTCACACACATCTCTCTACATCAGCTCTTCAACTATGAAGTAATTCACATTAAGTTTCATCAGAATTGATCTTCATCTCCCCACTGTTGGATAGACATACAACAAATATGTAGGGAGACAGTAGATCTTGGGTGAAATGGCAGCTGTGTGAGCTCCCAGTTCAGCACCCAGACAGTTAAGAACCGCCACTCTGTGGTGCAAGGCTGGGTTTTAAGGGAACAGGTCTCTGCGTGGATAGAACAGAGACTGCTCAACTCAGAAACTTGTTATGAAATGTGTGACCTTTCAAAAGCAAATTATCTTAGAGTTGGCCCATTTATAGTGCTTGATAGCAAATTCTTAATTCATTCTGTGATAACCCTTGAGAGAATGATTCATGCCTCTAGCTGATCATGAGGGATTCAGGACAGATTAGTCTCTGTGCTAGCCCTTAACTTTCTTACAGTACCTTCATGTGTATCAACTAACTCTGAGACAGATGAGCCTGTATCAGCAAAACTAAGCATAGTGTGAAAAAATAAAAATGAGCATTAAATGATTTCAATGCACAACTTGTCTGTGTTTATTCTCATATGCTGTCTCTGGGGAAATGGTTTATATATTGGAAAAATCAACATGACACTCTTTTTTTTTTTTTTTTTTTTTAAGATTTTTTTTATTTATTATGTATACAGTATACATGTGTTCCTGCAGGCCAGAAGAGGGCACCAGATCTCATTACAAGTGGTTGTGAGCCACCATGTGGTTGCTGGGAATTGAACTCATGACCTCTGGAAGAGCAGTTGGTGCTCTTAACCACAGAGCCATCTCTCCAGCCCCCCGAACATGACACTCTTAATAGGGTCTATGTCCAGCACTTACATCCTTACCTAAACATAACCAGCATCTACATCCTCACCTATACATATCCTGTGTCTATATTCTCTCCAACACATATCCTGTGCTGATATACTTACCTACACATAGCATGTGCCTATATCCTCACCAATACATAGCATGTCCCTATATCCTCACCTACACATAGCATGTGCCTATATCCTCTCCAACACATATCATGTGCCTACATCCGCACCTACACATAGCCATTGCCTACACCCTGGTTACATACAACAAGCTGGATATTTCTGGGGTAATATTCAAAACCTGGCTGACCCACCTCCCTTGACCCTAATAGGCCCTGGACAAGGTAATTCCCACATAGTGAAACCTCCAGTCATGTAGACACGAAGACATTACTTCAGTGACAGCCAGTTCCCCGTGTGTTGTTCCAGCATTTTGATGCTGTCACTTCCTTTCTTTTTTTTTAATATTTACATTTCTTTTTTTTATAATTAATTTAATTTTACATATCAGTCACAGATTACCCCTTCCTCCCTCCTCTCATTCCCCAACCCCCGCCATCCCCCAATCCACCCCCCATTCCCACCTCCTCCAAGGCAAGGTCTCCATTGGGGAGTCAGCTCAGCCTGGTAGATTCAGTTGAGGCAGGTCCAGTCTCCTCCTTGCACCAAGGCTGAGCAAAATGTATCAGCATAGGCCCTAGGTTCCAAAAAGCCAGCTTATGCACTAAGGAAAGGTCCTGGTCCCACTGCCTGGGGGCCTCCTAAACTGTCTCACTTATCCAGAGGGCCTGGTCCAGTTCCATGGGACTCCTCAGCTATTGGTCCACAGTTCATGTGTTTCCACTAGTTTGGCTATTTGTCCCTGTGCTTTTTCCAATCACGGTCTCAATATCTCTTGCTCATATAATCCCTCCTCTCTCTTGCAGATTGGACTCCTGGAGCTCCACCTGGGGTTTGGCCATGGATCTCTACATCTGCTTCCATGAGTCACTGGATGAGAGCTCTATCATGACAGTTAGGGTGTTCGGCCATCCGATCACCAGAGTAGGTCAGTTTGGGCTTTCTTTCGACCATTGCCAGTAGTCTGTTGTGGAGGTATCTTTGTGGATTTCTGGGGACCCTCTCTAGCACTCTGCTTCTTCCTATTTCCATGGGGTCTTCATTTATCATGATATCTCTTTCCTTGTTCTCCCACTCTGTTCCTGATCCAGCAGGGACCTCCCACTCCCCTAAGCTCTCTTTCCCCCTGACCCTTGCCCTCCGTTACTCCCCTTCACCCCCAGTTTGCTCATGTAGATCTCATCCATTTCTCTGTCGTTGGGTGATCCCTGTGTCTTTCTTAGGGTCCTCTTTACCAGGTAGCCTCCCTAGAGTTGTGAGTTGCAGTCTGGTTATCCTTTGCTTTACATCTAGTATCCACTTATGAGTGAGTACATACCATGTTCGTCTTTCTGAGTCTGGGTTACCTCACTCAGGATGATTTTTTTTCTAGTTCCACCCATTTGCCTGCAAACCTCATGATGTCATTGTTTTTCTCTGCTGAGTAGTATTCCATTATGTATATGTACCACATTTTATTTATCCATTCTTCAGTTGAAGGGCATCTAGGTTGTTTCCAGGTTCTGGCTATTACAAATAATGCTGCTATGAACATAGCTGAGCATGTGTCCTTGTGGTATATGCCCAAGAGTGGTGTGGCTGGATCTTGAGGGAGATTGATTCCCAATTTTCTAAGAAAGCACCATATTGATTTCCAAAGTGGTTGTACAAGTTTGCATTCCCACCAACAGTGTAGGAGTGTTCCCCTTGCTCCACTTCCTCTCCAGCATAAGCTATCTTCAGTGTTTTTGATCATAGCCATTCTGACAGGTGTAAGGTAGTATCTCAGAGTCATTTTGATTTGCATTTCCCTGATGATTAAGGATGTTGAGCAATTCCTTAAATATCTTTCAGCCATTTGAACTTCTTGTGTTGAGAATTCTCTGTTTAGCTCTATAGCCCATTTCTTAATTGGACTGTTGGTTATTTTGATGTCTAATTTCTTGAGTTCTTTATATATTCTGGATATCAGCCCTCTGTCAGATGTGGGGTTGGTGAAAATCTCTTCCCATTCTGTAGGCTGTCGTTTTGTCTTATTGACTATGTCTTTTGCCCTATGAAAGTTTCTCAGTTTCAAGAGGTCCCATTTATTAATTGTTTCTCTCAGTTTCTGTGCTACTGGTGTTATATTTAGGAAGTGATCTCCTGTGCCAATGAGTTCAAGACTACTTCCTACTTTCTCTTCTATCAGGTTCAGAGTAGCTGTATTTATGTTGAGGTCTTTGATCCACTTGGACTTAAGTTTTGTGCATGGTAACAGATATGGATTTGCAATCTTCTACATGTTGACATCCAGTTATGCCAGAACCATTTGTTGAAGATGCTTTCTTTTTTCCATTGTACACTTTTGGCTTCTTTGTCGAAAAATCATATGTTCATAGGTGTGTGGATTAATGTCAGGGTCTTCACTTCGGTTCCATTGGTCCACATGTTGGTTTTTATGACAGTACCAAGCTGTTTTTATTACTGTAGCTCTATGGTAGAGCTTGAAGTCAGGGATCCTGATGCCTCCAGAGGTTGTTTTATTGTACAGGATTCTTTTGGCTATCCTGGGTTTTTGTTTTTCCATATGAAGTTGAGTATTGTTCTTCCTAGGTCTGAGAAGAATTGTGTTGGGATTTTGATGGGGAGTGCATTGAATCTGTACATGGCTTTTGGTAAGATTGCCATTTTAACTACGTTAATCCTGCCTATCCATGAGCATGGGAGATCTTTCCATTTTCTGACATCTTCTTCAATTTCTTTTTTCAGGGACTTAAATTTCTTGTCATACAGGTTCTTCGCTTGCTTTTAGAGTTACCCCAAGATATTTATATCATTTGTGGCTATTGTAAAGGGTGATGTATCTCTGATTTCTTTATCAGCCTGTTTGTCAATTGAGTATAGGAGGGCTACTGACTTTTTTGAGTTAATCTTGTATCCTGCTATGTTGCTGAAGGTGTTTATAAGCTGTCTGAGTTCCTTGGTCGAATTTTTGGGGTCACTCATGTATACTATCATGTCATCTGCAAATAGTGAAAGCTTGACTTCTTCCTTTCCCATTTGTATCCCCTTGATCTCCTTATGTTGTCTTATTGCTCTGACTAGAACTTCAAGTACTATATTGAATAAGTATGGGGAGAGCGGACAGCCTTGTCTTGTTCCTGATTTTAGTGGAATCGCTTTGAGTTTCTCTCCATTTACTTTGATGTTGGCTGTTGGCTTGCTGTAAATTGCCTTTATTATGTTTAGGTATGTTTCCTGTATTCCTGATCTCTCCAAGACCTTTATTATGAAGGGGTGTTGGATTTTGTCAAATGCCTTTTCAGCATCTAGTGAGATGATTATGTGTTTGTTTTTTTTTTTTTCATTCAGTTTGTTTATATGGTGTATTACATTGACAGACTTTCGTATGTTGAACCACCCTTGCATCCCTGGGATGAAGCCTACTTCATCATGGTGGATAATTGTTTTTGATGTATTCTTAGAGTCTGTTTGCCAGTATTTTATTGAGTATTTTTGCATCAATGTTCATGAGGGAGTTAGGTCTGTAGTTCTCTTTCTTTGTTGCATCTTTGTTTGGCTTGGGAATCAGGGTAATTGTAGCCTCATAGAAGGAGTTTGGTAACATTCCTTCTGTTTCTGTTGTGTGGAACAATTTAAAGAGTATTGGTATTATCTCTTGTTTGAACATCTGGTAGAATTCTGCTTTGAAACCATCTGGTCCTGGGTTTTTTTGGTTGGGAGACTTTTAATGACTGTTTCTATTTCCTTAGGGGTTATTGGTATATTTAAATAGTTTATCTGGTCTTGATTTAACTTAGGTATGTGGTACCTATCCAGAAAATTATCCATTTCTTTTAGATTTTCCAGTTTTGTGGAGTAGAGGTTTTTGAAGTATGACCTGATGATTCTCTGAATTTCCTCAGTGTTAATTGTTATGTCTCCCTTTTCATTTCTGATTTTGCTAATTTGGATGCTCTCTCTCTGCATTTTGGTTAGTTTGGATAAGGGCTTGTCTATCTTGTTGATTTTCTCAAAGAACCAGCTCTTTGTTTCATTAATTTTTTGTATTGTTCTCTTTGTTTCTATTTTATTGATTTCAGCTCTCAATTTGATTATTTCCTGGCATCTATTCCTCCTGGGTGACTTTGCTTCTTCTTGTTGTAGAGCTTTCAGGTGTGCTGTTAAGTCACTAGTGTGAGATTTCTCCAACTTCTTTATGTGGGCATTTAGTGCTATGAATTTCCCACTTAGCACTGCTTTTATAATGTCCCATAAGTTTGGGTATGTGGTATATTCATTTTCATTGGTCTCTAGGAAGTCTTTAAGTTCTTTCTTTATTTCTTCCTTAACCCATTGGTGATTCAGTTTAGGATTATTCAGTTTCCATGAGATTGTAGGCTTTGTTTTTGTTGTAGTTTTTGTTGTTGTTGAAATCTAACTTTAAACCATGGTGGTCTGATAGAACACAGGAGGTTATTCCAATTGTTTTGTGTGTGTTGAGATTTGCTTTGTGGCCAAGTATGTGGTTGATTTTAGAGAAGGTTCCATGGGGTGCTGAGAAGAAGGTATATTCTTTTTTGTTAGGGTGAAATGTTCTGTAGATCTCAATTAAGTCCATTTGAGTCATGACATCAGTTAAATCCTTTATTTCTCTGTTAAGTTTCAATTTGGCAGATCCGTCCAGTAGTGAGAGTGGGGTGTTGAAGTCTCCCACTGTTAATATGTGGGGTTTCATATGTGATTTAAGCTTTAGTAATGTTTCTTTTACATATGTGGGTGCCCTTGTGTTTGGGGCATAAATGTTCAGAATTGAAACTTCATCTTGGTGGATCTTTCCTGTGATGAGTATGTAATGTACTTCTTGATATCTTTTGATTGATTTTAGTTTGAAGTCTATTTTGCTGGCTATTAGGATGGCTACACCAGCTTGTTTCTTAAGACCATTTGATTGGAAAGACTTTTCCCAGCCTTTTATTCTTAGGTAGTGTCTATCTTTGAATTTGAGGTGTGTTTCTTGTATGCAGCAGAAAGATGGGTCCTGCTTTCATATCCATTCTGTTAGCCTGTGTCTTTTTATAGGTGAATTAAGTCCATTCATATTAAGGGATATTAATGACCAGTGATTGTTAATTCCTGTTATTTTTTGGTGGTAGTGTGTGTGTACTTCTCTTTTTTGGGGTTTACTGCTGTGGGGTTATCTATTGCCTGTGTTTTCATGGGTGTATCTGACTTCCTAGGTTGGAATTTTCCTTCTAGAGCTTTCTGTAAGGCTGGATTTGTGGATAAGTATTGTTTAAATCAGGTTTTATCTTGGAATGTCTTGTTCACTTCGTCTATGATGATTGAAAGTTTTGCTAGGTATAGTAGTCTAGGCTGGCATCCATGGTCTCTTAGTGTCTGCTTTACAGCTATCCAGGTCCCTCTGGCTTTCAAAGTCTCCATTGAGAAACTGGGTGTTATTCTGATGGGTTTGCCTTTATAAGTCACTTGGCCTTTTTTTTTTTTTGCTGCTCTTAATATTCTTTCTTTATTCTGCAGGTTTATTTGTTTAATTATTATGTGGCGAGGGGACTTGTTTAGGGGTCTAGTCTGTATGGTGTTCTATAGGCTTCTTGTATCTTCATAGGCATTTCCTTCTTTATGTTGGGAAAGTTTTCTTCTATGATCTTGTTGAATATATTTTCTGTGCATTTGAGTGGGTATTCTTCTCCTTCCTCTATCCCTATTATTCTTAGATTTGGTCTTTTCATGGTGTCCCAGATTTCTTGGACATTTTGTGTTATGACTTGGCTTTGATATTTTCTTTGACTGATGAATCGATTTCCTCTATTGTATCCTCTACACCAGAGATCCTCTCTTCCATCTCTTGTATGTATTCTGTTGGTTATGCTTGCATCTGTGTTTCCTGTTCGCTTACTCAGATTTTCTATTTCCAGCATTCCCTCTGTTTGTGTCTTCTTCCTTGTTTCTATTTCCCTTTTCAGGTCTTGGACTGTTTCCCTCACCTGTTTCATTGATTTTTCATGGTTTTCTTTAGGGATTTTTTCTTTCTTCCAATTTTTTATTTGTCTTCATCTCTGTTTCTTTATAGAATTCTTCCCATTTTTTTGTTTGACTTTTTCTCAATTTCTGTATTGATTTCCTCCACTTTTTTTGTTCATCTTTTCCTCAATTGCATTTTTCATTTTTTCTTGAAAGGCCTCTAGCATCTTCATGATGCTGTTCTTAACGTCGCTTTCTTCTGTTTCTTCTATCTTGTGATGTTCAGGTCTTGCTGTTGGAGGAGGGCTAGGTTCTGGTGATGCTGTATTGCTCTTTATGTTGTTGTATGTACTTCTGCCTTGACATCTGCCCATCTCCTCCTCTAATAGGTATAAGAGGTGCCTGTGTCTGAGGGAGTTGCTGTTGGTTCACTCTGTGCTTGTTGTGTCTGTGTCTCAGGGGGCCCTTCTGGGTCTAATCTTAGCTCTTGTTCTAATTGGAGCAGGCAGCTTCTGTGTCTCCGGGAGCTGCTCTCGGGTCAACCCAAGCTAGTTGATTCTGTGACTCACGAATTCATTCTTGGTCTTATCAGGGCTCTTGGTCCAGTCACAGCTGACAGATTCTGTGTTTCAGGAAGCCTCTCTTGGTCCAATGAGAGGTGACAGATTCTACTTCTCAGAAAGTCACTCTTGGTTTAATGAGGGCTGGCAGATTCCCTGCCTCCTGAGGTTACTCTTGGTCCAATGACAGCTCTTTGTCCAATGAGAGCTCTCTCTCTCTCTCTAGGCCGGATGAGAGCTGGGGGTTGGTTTGCAAGCCTCAGGAAGTGTTGGGGGCTTTTGGCAGATGGGTGTGGGGGCAGGGCGTATAGATTGCAGGGTCCGCTGGGGGGTCTTGGAGAAGGGGAACCTTCCTGCAGGAGCCCTGCCAGCTGGCTGGCAACTGTGGCTGAGTTGGGCAGGTGTTCCCAGGGAACAGCTGGGGTCCAGGGTTAGGTCCTAAGGGCAGGCCTCCCTGGGTATGAATAGAGTCACTCACCTCTGGGCCAGATGAGAGCTGGGGGTTGGTTTCCAAGCCTCAAGAAGTCATCACTTCCTTTCTATTTGTCCCTCTCACTCTCTCTACACTGAATTTTTTCAGACATTTTGAAGTGCACTAAAATAAAAACATCATATTTTATTTTCAAATTAATTATTTTCAGCACCAAAAACTACAGTGCTTTTTTCAGTCCATTTTGTTTTATGTATATGATATTTTGCCTCCACACGTCACCACAAGCATCAATGCCCTAAAAAGCCAGAAGAGGGCACCAGATCCCCTGGGACTTGAGGTACAGATGGGTGTAAGCTGTGCTGTGTTCAGAATGGAGCCTGGGCCTAGCAGAATAACAAGGGATAGTCTGGACAGTTCTGGGGCAGACATTGTTGTTCCTCACTCCTGTCTTTCAGCTTCCCTCTAGAGATGTCAGTCAAGCCGTAGCCTGTGCAGAGTGTAGTGAGGGACTCACAAGACATGTTTTACCTTTAAGAAGGAAAATTTGTCCCCCTGTTGTAGATCCATGCAAGATGTCCCTCCATCCTTGAACAAACTATTTATGGCAACTGATCGAGAGTCTTACTCTTTTAATTTATCCTTGTTTTAAGCATATCCAAGGCATTTAATATCGACTCAATTCACAGCTATATCAGGGTCTAACTCCAGAGCATGTTGTATGGCAGATGAGATATTTGGTTTCCCTAAAGCATTTGAAATGTATGTACTGTGAAGAGGATGGGAAGGGTGTGTGAGGCCAGCTGGACAACAGGGTCCTACATTTTACCCTAGGGTACTCTTGAGGAGTGATGGATAAGAGATTTAGATAGAAGAATAAAGGGGAGAGAGGGAGATAGAAACACAAGATAGCCTCGATAGAGCCTGGATCCTAATCCACTGGCCCTTTCTGTCTCTTCTTAAGGGATATTTATAGGAATTCCATGGGGTGCAGCAAAGGCCTTCCCCCCACCTCCAAGGGGCTTCTTGATATTGCCCTTGGCCTCATATACATGGAGAACATCTCTGAGCTCTTCTAGTAAATGTGTTCTTCATGAATTCACATTTTTTATTTTATAATATAATTTATATTATTCCCTCTAATGATTTCCTGAGCTCCTATTTTCTAAGTTCTTCCTAAATGTTTGCTTTGACCTGTCTTTCCTATTAATAGCTTTTGGAAAGTATGCGGTGATTTTTTTTTTATTGATTTTCTATAGCCTTAAACACTGAGTGGCCAACTGGAACATCTGTGACCTGTGTAGGTGACATCAGAAGCAAATGAGTAGAACCGGCCATTTCATTGGAAGTCACAAGTATTAGCATCAAAATGTCATTTCTCCCTCTTGAGATGATTATTACAGAAAGGAATGATATTGAATCCTACCTAGAGGTAGTTAATGTCAGGCAGAAATCAAGTTGTTCCAAAGGGGCAGGTTGAGAAGGGTCCTGACTCAGGGCTCAGAATGCAGGTTTTTATTTTATCTCCCCATTTGCATTATGGCATTATAACTCTGATTTTAACCAGCCTGTCTCTCTTTACAGGTATTTCTTTACTGTTTTATGGGAGGACATGAATAAAGGTCCACTTAGTCATATAGGACACCAACAATAGATCAAAGTAACAATCCACCAAAGTCCAACCCAGTGAACCTAGGAGTGTAGTAGGCTTACTTACAGAATGTAACCATGGTATTACTTACGGAATCATGAGTAACCTAAACAGCTAGCTGCTTCACTGCAAATTCCCACCCACCATGAATGACCACATCATGGATGCTGCATCATGGAGTTTCCCCACTCAGCTAACCTACATGATACTCAATAATCCCCCAGAATAACTAGCAGTTGGGAAAGGACAGAAGGGAATAATAGCTGGAATCCATGATGAGGGTCCCGGGATTCTCCCTCCCTCTGCCTACTAGAAGTGCTGACATTCCTAAAATCATTGCCTGGCTATTCTATACTAGTCTACTCCACTCATGACAAGGTTACCAGGTGAACTCTCTACACCGAGATGATGATCATTTACTCCTGGAAGAGAAAGCCACACCACAGCAGCTGGGATCTACATGTGTTAGAATGTACTCTGCCACTGAGCTACACCCCAGTCCTGCAGCTGGGCCTT
>CABHPP010111509.1:0-40271 GCA_902168425.1 Peromyscus attwateri | reverse complement strand
GTGTGTGTGTGTGTGTGTGTGTGTGTGTGTGTGTGTGTGTGTGTTTCACTTCTTTGGGATTTGCTAATGTGAGCTAATTTTTGCCTGTGTTTTGGTGGGGGCAGCTAACTTCCTTGAGTTGGAGTTTTCCTTCTAGTACTTTCTGTAGGGCTGTATTTGTGGATATGCATTGTTTAAATCTGTTTTTGTCATGGAATATCTTGTTTTCTCTGTTCATGGTGATTGAGCACTTTGCTGGTTATAGTAGTCTGGGCTGGCATCTGTATTCTGTTTGTGTCTTTGGAACATCTGCCCAGGACCTACTGGCTTTCAGAGTTTCCATTGAGAAGTCAGGTATAATTCTTGTAGGTCTGCCTTTATATATTACTTGGCCTTTTTCCTTTGCAGCTGTCTTAATATTCTTTTTTTATTCTGTATGTTTAGTGTTTTGATTATTATGCAGTGAGGGGTTCTTGGGGGGAGGTCCAGTCTATTTGATGTTCTGTAAACTTCTTGTACCCCCATAGGCATATCTTTCTTTAGGTTGACAAAGTTTTCTTCTTGGTTTTTGAATATATTTTTGTGCTTTTGAACTGGAATTCTTGTCCTTCTTCTATCCCTATTATTCTTAGGTTTGGTCTTTTCATGATGTGCTGTGGGATGTTCTGTATGTCAAATGTGTTGCTCTGATTGGTTAACAAATAAAACACTGATTGGCGAGCTCCCAGCTCCCATCCTGCCCCAGAGCTCCCATCTGGACAAGAGATGAGTGCCTGGGCTCATACACAGAAAGGCCTGCCCCTTGATCCCATCCCTGGGTACCAGTCATTCCAGGGAAGACCTGACCAACTTGGCCCCAGGTTCTGGCCATTGGGCAGGACCTCCTGAACCCCACCGGGAAGGTTCCCCTTCTCCAAGACCCCCATCAGACCCTGCAATCTCTATGTCCTGCCCCCACACCCATGCTCCCAAGATCCTAGACACTGCCTGAGACTCAGAGACCAGCCCCCAGCTCCCATCCGGCCCAGAGCTTCCAACTGGACCAGAGAGAGGCTTCCTGAATCTGTCAGCTCCATCTGGACCAAGAGCACTGATAAGACCAAGAACGAATCCACAAGGAGATGGGCAGACATCAAGGCAGAAGTACATACAACAAAATGAAGAGCAATACAGCATCACCAGAACCTAGCCCTCCTCCAAAAGCTAGACCTGAGCATCACAAAATGGAAGAAGCAGAAGAAAGCAACCTTATGAATAACATCATGAAGAGGCTAGAGGCTTAGAAAGAAGAAATCAATAATGAAATTGAGGAAAAGACAAACAAAAAATGGGAAGAACGCTATAAAAAACTAGAGGAAAGGACAAATAAGGCAGAAGAAAACAATAGATCCCTGAAAGAAAATCATGAAAAGCAATGAAACAGATGAAGGAAACAGTCCAAGACCTGAAAAGGGAAATAGAAAAAATGAGAAGGCACAAACAGAGGGAATGCTGGAAATAGAAAATCTGAGTAAACGAACAGGAACTTCAGATACAAGTATAACCAACAGAATGCAAGAAATAGAAGAGAGGATCTCTGGCATTGAAGATACAGTAGAAGAAATAGATTCATCAGTCAAAGAAAACACTAAAGCCAACAAAGTCATGACCCAAAATGTCCAAGAAATGTGGAACACCATGAAAAGACCAAACCTACGAATAATAGGTATAGAGGAAGGAGAAGAATACCAACTCAAAGGCACAGAAAATATATTCATCAAGATCATAGAAGAAAACTTTCCCAACTTAAAAAAGGAAATGCCTATGAAGATACAAGAAGCCTATAGAACACCAAACAGACTAGACCCCCCAAAAAAATCCCCTCGCCACATAATAGTTAAACAACTAAACCTACAGAACAAAGAAAGAATATTAAGAGCAGCAAAGGAAAAAGGCCAAGCGACTTATAAAGGCAAACTCATCAGAATAACACCCGATTTCTCAATGGAGACTTTGAAAGCCAGAAGGACCTGGACAGATGTAATGCAGACACTAAGAGACCATGGATGCCAGCCTAGACTAATATACCCAGCAAAACTTTAAATCATCATAGATGGAGTGAAAAAGACATTCTAAGACAAAGCCAGATTTAAACAATACTTATCCACAAACCCATCTCTACAGAAAGCACTAGAAGGAAAATTCCAGCCTAAGGAAGTCAGATACACCCTAAAATACACAGGCAATAGATAATGCCACAGCAGTAAATCCCAAAGAAGAGAAGTACACACACACTACCACCAAAAAATAACAGGAATGAACAATCACTGGTCATTAATGTCCCTTAATATCAATGGACTTAATTCACCTATAAAAAAAAAAACAGGCTTACAGAATGGATACAAAAGCAGGACCCAACTTTTTGCTGCAACAAGAAACACACCTCAAATTCAAAGATAGACACTACCTAAGAATAAAAGGCTGGGAAAAGGCTTTCCAATCAAATGGTCTTAAGAAGCAAGCAGGTGTAGCCATCCTAATATCCAGCAAAATAGACTTCAAACTAAAATCAATCAAAAGAGATCAATTAGGGCATTACATACTCATCACAGGAAAGATCCACCAAGATGAAGTTTCAATTCTGAACATTTATGCCCCAAACACAAGGGCACCCACATATGTAAAAGAAACACTACTAAAGCTTAAACCACATATAAAACCCCACACATTAATAGTGGGAGACTTCAACACCCCACTTTCACCACTGGACAGATCAGCCAAATTGAAACTTAACAGAGAAATAAAGGACTTAACTGATATTATGACTCAAATGGACTTAATCGATATCTACAGAACATTCCATCCTAACAAAAAAGAATATACCTTCTTCTCAGCACCCCATGGAACCTTCTCCAAAATTGACCACATACTTGGCCACAAAGCAAATCTCAACAGATACAAAACACTTGGAATAACCTCCTGCATTCTATCAGACCATCAGGGTTTAAAGTTAGATTTCAACAACAACAAAAACTACAGAAAACCTACAATCTCATGGAAACAGAATAATGTTCAACTTAATCACCAATGGGTTAAGGAAGAAATAAAGAAAGAAATTAAAGACTTCCTAGAGATCAATAAAAATGAAGAAACCAATACCCAAACTTATGGCACACTATGAAAGCAGTGCTAAGAGGGAAATTTATAGCACTAAATGCCCACACAAAGAAGCTAGAGAAATCTCACACTAGTGACTTAACAGCACATGTGAAAGCTCTAGAACAAGAGGAAGCAAAGTCTCCTAGGAAGAATAGACGCCAGGAAATTATCAAAGGGTGAGCTGAAATAAATAAAATAGAAACAAAGAGAACAATACAAAAAATTAATGAAACAAAGAGTTGGTTCTTTGAGAAAATCAACAAGATAGACAAGCCCTTATCCAAACTAACCAAAAGACAGAGAGAGAGCATCCAAATTAACAAAATCAGAAATGAAAAGGGGGACATAACAACAGACATTGAGGAAATCCAAAGAATCATCAGGTCATACTTCAAAAACTTCTACTCCACAAAAGTGGAAAATCTAAAAGACATGGACAATTTTCTGGATAGGTACCACATACCTAAGTTAAATCAAGACTGGATAAACTATTTAAATAGTCCAATAACCCCAAAGGAAATAGAATCAGTCATTAAAAGTTTTCCAACCAAAAAAAGCCCAGGACCAGATGGTTTCAGTGCAGAATTCTACCAGATCTTCAAAGAAGAGTTAATATCAATACTCTTTAAGTTGTTCCACACAATAGAAACAGAAGGACCATTACCAAACTTCTTCTATGAGGCTACAATTACCCTGAATCTTTTTTTTTTTTTTTTTGGTTTTTCGAGACAGGGTTTCTCTGTGTAGCTTTGCGCCTTTCCTGGAGCTCACTTGGTAGCCCAGGCTGGCCTCGAACTCACAGAGATCCGCCTGCCTCTGCCTCACGAGTGCTGGGATTAAAGGTGTGAGCCACCAACGCCTGGCCAATTACCCTGATTCTTAAACCAAACAAGGATGCAACAAAGAAAGAGAACTACAGACTGATCTCCCTCATGAACATTGATGCAAAAATACTCAATAAAATACTGGCAAACAGACTCCAAGAACACATCAAAACAATTATCCACCATGATCAAGTAGGCTTCATCCCAGGGATGCAAGGGTGGTTCAACATACAAAATTCTGTCAATGTTTACACCATATAAACAAACTCAAAGAAAAAAAACACATGATCATCTCACTAGATGCAGAAAAGGCATTTGACAAAATCCAACACCCCTTCATGATAAATGTCTTGGAGAGATCAGAAATACAGTTAACATTCCTAAACATAATAAAGGCAAATTACAGCAAGCCAACAGCCAACATCAAATTAAATGGAGAGAAACTCAAAGCGATTCCACTAAAATCAGAAACAAGGCAAGGCTGTCCGCTCTCCCCATACTTATTCAATATAGTACTTGAAGTTCTAGCCAGAGCAATAAGAAAACGTAAGGAGATTAAGGGGATAAAAATTGGAAAGGAAGAAGTCAAACTTTCCCTATTTGCAGATGACATGATAGTATACTTGAGTGACCCCAAAGATTCAACCAAGGAACTGATAATCCTTATAAACACCTTCAGAGCTGGGCGGTGGTGGTGCACGCCTTTAATCCCAGCACTCGGGAGGCAGAGGCAGACGGATCTCTGTGAGTTCGAGGCCAGCCTGGTCTCCCAAGCGAGTTCCAGGAAAGGCGCAAAGCTACACAGAGAAACCCTGTCTCGAAAAACCAAAATAAATAAATAAATTAAAATAAAAAAATAATAAACACCTTCAGCAACATAGCAGGACACAAGATCAACTCAAAAACATCAGTAGCCCTCCTATATACAATTGACAAACAGGCTGAGAAAGAAATCAGAGATACATCACCCTTTACAATAGCCACAAATGATATAAAATACCTTGGGGTAACACTAACTAAGCAAGTGAAGGACCTATATGACTAGAACTTTAAGTCTCTGAAGAAAGAAATTGAAGAAGATATCAGAAAATGGAAAGATCTCCCATGCTCATGGGTAGACAGGATTAACATAGTAAAATTGGCAATCTTACCAAAAGCAATCTATGCAATCCCCATAAAAATACCAACAAAATTCTTCACAGACCTGGAAAGAATAATACTCAACTTCATATGGAAAAACAAAACAACCAGGAGAGCCAAAAGAATCCTGTACAATAAAACAACCTCTGGAGGCACCACGATCCCTGAATTCAACCTCTGCTGTAGAGCTACAGTAATAAAAACAGCTTGGTACTGGCATAAAATCTGACATGTGTACCAATGGAATCAAATTGAAGACCCTGACATTAATCCGCACACCTATGAACACCTAATTTTTGACAAAGAAGCCAAAACTATACAATGGAAAAAAGAAAGCATCTTCAACAAATGGTGTGGGCATAACTGGATATCAACATGTAGAAGGCTACAAATAGATCCATATCTGTCACTGTGCACAAAACTTAAGTCCAAGTGCATCAAAGACCTCAACATAAATCCAGCTACTCTGAACCTGATAGAAGAGAAAGTAGGAACTAGTCTTGAATGCATTGGCATGGGAGATCACTTCCTAAATGTAACACCAGCAGCACAGACACTGAGAGAAACAATCAATCAATGGGACCTCTTGAAACTGAGAAGCTTTTGAAGAGCAAAGGATACGGTCAACAAGGCAAAGCAACAGCCTACAGAACGGGAAAAGGTCTTCACCAACCCCACATCTGACAGAGGGCTGATATCCAGAATACATAAAGAACTCAAGAAATTAGACATCAAAATGCCCAACAGTCCAATTAAGAAATGGGCTATAGAACTAAACAAAGAATTCTCAACAGAGGAAACTCAAATGGCTGAAAGATTTAAGGAATTGCTCAACATCTCTAATCATCAGGGAAATGCAAATCAAAATGACTCTGAGATACCACCTTACACCTGTCAGATTGGCTAAGATCAAAAACACTGAAGACAGCTTATGCTCGAGAGGATGTGGAGCTAGGGGAACTCTCCTCCACTGCTGATGGGAATGCAAGCTTGTACAATCACTTTGGAAATCAATATGACACTTTCTTAGAAAATTGGGAATCAATCTCCCCCAAGATCCAGCTATACTGCTCTTGGACATATACCCAAGGAATACTCAATCATACCACAAGGGCACTTACTCAGCTCTGTTTATATCAGCATTGTTTGTAATAGCCAGAACCTGGAAACAACCTAGATGTCTTCAACTGAAGAATGGATGAATAAACTGTGGTACATATACACAATGGAATACTTCTCAGCAGAGAAAAACAATGACATCATGAGGTTTGCAGGCAAATGGATAGATCTAGAAAAAATCATCATGAGTGAGGTAACCCAGACTCAGAAAGACAAACACGGTATGTACTCACTCATAGGAGGAGACTAGATATAAAACAAAGATGACTAGACTGCTACTCACAACTCCAGGGAGGCTACCTAGAAAACAGGACCCTAAGAAAGACACAGGGATCACCCAATGACAGAGAAATGGATGAGATCTACATGAACAACCTGGTCTTGAGTGGGGGTAATGAAGGGCAAGATTCAAGGAAAAGAAAGCTTAGGGGAGCTAGAGATCCCAGCTGGATCAAGAACAGAGAGGGAGAACAAGAAATAAGAGACCATGATTAATAAAGACCACATGAGAATAGGAAGAAGCAAAGTGCTAGAGAGGTCCACAGAAATCCACAAAAATATCCCCACAATAGACTACTGGCAATGGTCGAGAGAAAGCCCGAACTGACCTACTCTGGTGATAGGATGGCCAAACACCCTAACTGTCATGGTAGAACTCTCATCCAATGACTGATGGAAGCAGATGCAGAGATCCACGGTCAGGCCCAAGGTGGAGCTCCAGGAGTCCAGTTGGCCAGAAAGAGGAGGGATTGTATGAGTAAAAATTTTTGAGACCATGATTGGAAAAAGCACAAACAGTCACACTAGTAGAAACATATGACCTATGAATCAATAACTGAGGAGCCCCCAACTGGATCAGGCCCTCTGGATAAGTGAGACAGTTGATTAGCTTGAACTGTTTGGGAAACATCCAGGCAGTGGCACCGGGACCTGTCCTCAGTGCACGAGCTGGCTGTTTGGAACCTGGAGCTTATGCAGGGACACTTTGCTCAACCTGGGAGGAGGGGACTGGACCTGCCTGGACTGAATCTACCAGGTTGAGCTCAATCCCCAGGGGAGTCTTTGCCCTGGAGGAGATGGGAATGGGGGGTGGACTGGGGGATGGCAGGAGGGGTGGGAGGGGGGAGGACAAGGAAATCTGTGGATGATATGTAAAATTAAATTAAATTATAAAATAAAAAAATTATAAAAAAAAACACTGATTGGCCAGTAGCCACGCAGGAAGTATAGGCAGAACAAGCAGAGAAGAGAATTCTGGGAAGTGGAAGGCCAAGACAGAGAGACACTGCCAGCTGCGGCCATGACAAGAGAGATGTAAGGTACTGGAAGGCCACGAGCCATGTGGCAACTTATAGACTAATAGACATGGGTTAATTTAAGATTAAAAAAAAACTAGATAGCAAAAAGCCTGCCACGGCCATACAGTTTGTAAGCAATATAAGTCTCTGTGTTTACTTGGTTGGGTCTGAGCAGCTGTGGGACTAACGGGTAAGAGAGATTTGTCCTGACTGTGGGACAGGCAGGAAAACTCTAACTACAAAGAGAAAACTCTAGCTACAATGATGTCCCATATATCCTGGATATTTTGTTAAAAATTTGCTGGATTTAACATTTTCTTTGATCAATGAATCTATTTCCTGTATTGTGTCTTCAATCTTAAACTATTTCCTTCATCTGTTTGATTGTTTTCCTTGCATTTTTTTGGCTTTCTTTAAGGGATTTATTGATTTCTTCCAATGTTTTTGTCTTTTCCTTCATTTCTTTATGAAAATTTTTTATTTCCTCTTTTAAGAGCCTCTGTCTTCTTCCTAAAGTTATTTTAAGGTCATTTTCCTCTGGTTCATCTGCTTTGGAATGTTCAGGTTTTGCTGTTCTAGAACCACTAGTTTTTCAATGGTACCATATTGCTCCTTATGTTGTTGACTATATTCTTATACTGCCATCTACTCATTTCATCCTCCAATCCATAAATGTGGAGCTTGTGCCTCCATGAGTCTCTCTTACTCCAATCAGTATAGGTGGGACCTGTGGCTCCAGTGTTTGTTCTTCTTCCCAAATGGTAAAGGAGGTTCCTGTGGGTTTGGTGGCTGGTGCCTCACAGATTGGTTAGCAAGAGGGTGGGGGGAAGGAAGCTGCTGCCTAGATTCTGAGGCTATGATGGGTGGTGAGAGGGGCAGGGTATGTGCCTCTGGTCCCTAGGGGCTAGAGATCTGGCCTGACCAGCTGGGAGCTCAGGACCTCACCTCCTCTTCCCAATTGGTGCAGTTAGGGAGTGTGGCTCCAGTGGTTCCTGGTGCCTTAGGGGCTATTTACAAAACTTTTGGCTTTATCATTGAAAAAAAAAAGTTTCTTTGTGCTCTATTAAGGTTCCAACTAATTAGTAACCAGAAGCCTGTTGGAACTTTGCTCCCTTTTCCAGCAACAATTTATGATTTTTTTGTTTACTTTTTTCTCACCTTAGAAGGCAATTGTCGGTTTAAATCCCATATAGATGACTGTATGTGTTTAATGCATAAAATCTTATATACATATACAGTACATTTTTCTGTTTCTAAAAATTCACTCATCCAATTACCTGTTAGTTGCCTTTCTTTTCCCATAACAGGTAACAGTAAATTATCCTTCATGTTAGACTCACTTCAGCTATTAACCCTTAGCAACATCTTAACAATAACTGTCTATAATAATAAAACTATTTCCTCAGAAATAATCCCAACTTAAAAACTTAGTAATATCAATCAATAGAAGTTATAGTCTCATACTGGTCAATATCACATAAAAGGGAGGCAGTGAGATATATTTTAAAAACTATGTATACACTTGGTGAAATAGCCAAGACCTAACACCAAAAACTAGGTCTTTTGATCATGGAGTTATTTTTGAAATATGGGCATTTCTTCTTAAAATTACAGAAGTGTTTAACAAAATGTAGACTTTTAACAGTATTTTATACTAACATGAAAAAAGTAGCACATTGATTCATCAACTAAGCTTAGGTGGAACCAAAAATGATCAGCTGGACACAGTATTCATAGTGGTCAGTACATTCTGTGGGAAAAATGAATGATTTATGAATTGGCCGTGACAGTACATCCTTCGTGTACTGTTCCAAGAGTATTTATTAGTGACTCAAAACTCCAACTGTCAAGTCATATATCTCTGTATAGAGAGAAACTGTTTTATAATAAAGACATTTACACAGCAAAGTCATGAAACAATTGAACAAAAATGTGAGACTATGTTGAACAGACACATTATGTTCCTCATGATAGTTTTATAGCCTTCATGACAAACTTGTTAGAAAAACAGGTAATAATAGTTGAGACATCTATTGGATTCTTTCTTCTTCTTCTTCTTCTTCTTCTTCTTCTTCTTCTTCTTCTCCTCCTCCTCCTCCTCCTCCTCCTCCTCCTCCTCCTCCTCCTTCTTGTTCTTCTCATAATACATCTCAACCACAGATTTCCCTCATTCTGCCTCTGTTTCCTTTTGGAAAAGAGCAGACCCTCGAGGGCTATCAACCATCTACCAAACATGACATAACAAGATGTAATAAGACAAGGAAAAACCCTTATTTCAAGGCTAGACAAGCAACACAGTAGAAAGAAAGGGGTCTTATGAGCAGGCAAGGGTCAGATACACCCCACTCCCATATTAGAAATCCCACAAAAATCTCAAGTTAACAAACACAGCCACTTTGCACAGGGCCTAGCACAGACCCTTGCAGGCTACATGATTATTGCTTCAGCCTCTGAGTTCCTATGAGCCCTGCTTAGTTGATTCTGTGAGCCTTGTTCTCCTGGTGTCCTCAGCTTTTCTGGCTCCTACAATGATTTGTCCTCCTCTTCCATGGTGTTTCCTGAGCTCCTAATGTTTGGCTGTAGTATTCTGTATTACTCCCATTAGCTGCTGAAAGTATCCTCTTTTATGACTACTGAGGTTAGCATCAATCTATGAGTATAGCAGAATATCATTGGGAATCATTTCATTGACTTTTTTTGCAAATCATGTTTTGTTCTACCCAAAATCTTTGAGCTATCCTGCTTCCAGATCCTTGCTGTGGAATAATGCTTTTGTACGTTGGTTTAATAAAATGCTGATTGGCCAGTAGCAAGGGAGGAAGTATAGGTGGGATGAGAAGACAAGCAGAGTTCTGGGAAGAGAAAGGATGAGTAAGGAGATGCTAGACAGATATCCAGGGAACAGCATGTAATGGCACACAGGTAAAGCCATGGAACACGTGGCAACATATAGATTAACAAAAATGGGCTGAGTTTAAGTGTAAGAGCTAGTCAGTAGTAATCCTGAACTAATGGCCAAGCAGTTTTAATTAATATAAGCCTCTGTGTGTTTACTTGGGTCTGAGCAGCTGTGGACTGGGTGGGACATAGGAAAACTTCAGCCACAAAAATGGCACCAAAATGTGGGGAAAGCTTTTCCACCTAAAACCTAAGAAAGCTTTTAAAAAAAGATTCTAAAACAGCTAAAAACAGATTCCTAGATATGTCTTTCAGGCAACCCATGAGCTACAGTGTGGCGGGTAGACAGTGGCATGTGGGCTTGACCTACAACATGGCAGATTCTTGCCATGGTACACAGTGGAGTCTCCAAGCTGCATAGTGCACTGTGTGGCAGTTTCAGCTTTTGCTAATACAAAAAAAAAAGGTTTTTTGGCTACATCCTGCTGGATGGAGGCATAGACCCACTGCCTCCCAGAGTCAGCGGAGAGAATGGTTTCCCTAGAGCTGGTGGTAAACGTAGTTACACCACTTTGGAAAGCTGAGATGGGTGGAGCCAGCAGGCAAAGCTGCCATTTCAGTCCTAGTCATGCTGCAGTTTAAAGCAGTGGATTCACAATAAAACAAGTTCAGATGAAATAAACCTCCAAATCATTTACATTATGTGTAAAAATTCACATAAGCTTGGAAGAGAGAGGAAAAGGAGGATAGACAGTTATATAAAGAAATAGAAAGTTTAAAAAAAACAAACTCTTTAAAGAGAAAGTAAAAGTAACATAAAAAATAAGCCATGTAAAGATGGAAATCACACAGCGAGTCTGGATTATATTTCTTTGGGATTTTTAATTGCAGAGAGACATTTGATTGTAAAAGCTGCTAAGTTAAATCAATATGTATCTTTTAAAGATATGTTGATCTCAAAATTTATGTCTAAAGACACGTTGCTTTGGAAAAGAGGTTCTGCTTTTGTTTCCACAGAAAATAAGAATCTGTGGATTGCTTCCAGGCTAATATGATTTGACCAGTCAAGATCCCCTGTAAGGTCTCCAGTGAAACCATGGCCCAGATGATCCAACATCCAAAATGGATTCAGGGCAACTGGTTCAGACAATTCAGCCTCATAGACTATTTCAGTCAGGACTTGACCATAATTCTTAATTTTCTCAGGATCCCCAAAAGATTACAGCACCCTCTATCAGCAGTAAGTAGCCTAGAAAACTATGCCCACATTCCCAAAAAATGGATTATGGATGTTTGGCTATGTTTAGGTTGTTGGTTACAAATTGTTATTGGTCATAGTCAATATCTTTCTGAAAGAAAAAAGGGGGATACAATATGGAAATATAGGATATAGATATGATAGGATAAAAAGGTAGATTGTTGAACCTACTTTTAAAAAGCAACTTGTTTAAAATGTTTTACATTGGTATAGATTTTATTTTATTACAAATTTAAAGTTATTTTTGTTATACTATATATATATTTCTACTTTTATTTAAGGTATTATGTTTATATAACTCTTTTAAATTTTAATGGATAATTAAGAAATATAGATTGATAATTAGTCTTCTCTGATAGTCAAACTTATAGTCATGTAATTTAAGTTTTCTAGGTATACATAGATATATTTCAGTTAGGTAGGTAATCTTCAAACACTTCAAAGACCTACAAAATATGGCATTTAAAAACTTAGACTTTCTGGACAATGAGACACATCTGCTCCTGGCAGTACCAATTTACTTCAAAGAGGAAGATGGGCATCAAAGACATGCCATATGGAGTTTATCATCTTCTTGGCAAAAATAGCCATTTGGGCAAGAAACTCTTCTTACCTGGACTGCTTGAAAAAATGTTATATCGGCTGGACATGCAGGACCCATAGTAAGGTGACCATTGAAATATTCAAGGCAAGATTGTCCCTCAGGTTCCTGCTTCACAGAGAAAACTGCCAGACATTCTACACTACACAGAGAAAAGTGACTGAGAGACTCAAACCCTATGGACTGAAGATGGATGCCCTAACACTGCAGATGAACTTTGGATGACTGTCCAGGCAGTTAGCTATCTCTGTCATTTCCAGAATTTTGGAAGTTTCTTACAATGCATTTCTTGTTTACTTAGGTAATATTATATCCTTTGGGGGTCTTTGATGTAGTTGAAGACTAGATAGTTATAATTTTCCTTGGTTATGATAAAAGATAAGTTAGATTTGAAACAGACTCACAAATATAGGATAGAGTATTTATTTTCTTTGAATTTACCAAATATAAATAGACTAGATATTGTAACTGTAATTCTTGCTTGATAACTGTTTTGCTTATATATAATTTTACTATGTTAAAGTTAAAATTTTCTTTTTTAATTAAACAGAAAAGAGGAAATACTGTGGAATAATGATTCTGTATACTGGTTTAGTAAAACCAGTATACAGAATGTTTAATAAAATGTTGATTAGCCAGTAGCAAGGCAGGAAGTATAGGCAAGATAAGCAGACAAGGAGAATTCTGGGAAGAGGAAGGATGAGTCAGGAGACACCAACCCACTGTCCAGGGAGTACCATGTAATGGCACACAGGTAAAGCCAGGGAAAACGTGGCAACATATAGATTAACAGAAATGGGCCGAGTTTAAGTGTAAGAGCTAGTCAGTAGTTAGCTTAGTTAATGGCTGAGCAGTTTTAATTAATATAAGCCTCTGTGTGTTTACTTGGGTCTGAGTAGCTGTGGACAGGGAGGACACAGGAAAATTTCAATTACAGATCCTGGTCATCCTGGCAGTGTCAGGTATGGGCTCCCTCTTTTAATGTGGGCCTGAAGTTAGACCAGTCATTGGTTAGCCACTCCCACAAGCTCTGAGCAAACATTGCCTCAGCTTGCCTAGTCTTCTTACAGAAGATGACCAGTTCAGGCTCCTTCATTACTAGGAGTCTTTGCTAGGGTCACTCTCATAAGTTCCAGGAAGTTTCCACTGCACTGAGTTTCCATATTTCCCCCTAAATGCCCACCTATTCCAGTCATCTCTTGGATCCAAGCAAAGAAGTTGTGAAAGGTATAAGATTAGTGTTATCAAATATGGACTATACAGGTATAGAGATGGCTTAGAGGGAAAGATATTTGCCATTAAGCTTTCTGACTGTAGTTGAATCTCCAGGACTTACATGTTAGAAAGAAAAACTGACTCCCACAAAAAGAGAACCTTCCCTAGCTCTAAATATATACACACATGTAGTATAAATATATTCTAAATATATTCTTAATTAAACCTCTCAGCCTCAACTACTTCATCTTTAAAATCCAAACATTCAGTTACATATTATATATGGCCTTTCAAAGCTAATAGTTGCATTTCTGTGATTTTCAACAGAAAAGTACACACACACACACACACACACACACACACACACACATCCCTCTGTTCAAGTATATTAGCTCTATTCACATTGCCAAAAATTCTGTGGCACTGCCACCTGGTGGCAGGTGTCTGGCATCAATTTTGCTTTTAGTCAAGAAATTGGAAGGAGTGCAATTCCATAAGCTTCTGAAATAATGTTTCAAGTATTAAATATATAAAATTAAAATGAATAGATTTTGGAAACAAGAAGGGTCAAGTTATAGAGTAGTACCCATTTACACTTGTTCTGTGATTCTGGAGTCTTAGTTATAAAATTCTTCCATAAAACTAATTTTAAAAGCATACTCCCTACTTTTTAGTATCATCAGGATACCAAGTCCTATGGTGAACTACTTGATCTGTTTGCAGTCGAATTTTTTATAAGCGAAGAAATAATGGCCATTTTTTTTTCTCTGCTTGTTGATATCCAGGTTTCCCCATACCATATATTGAAGCTGCTATTTTTGTTCCAGGTAGCTATACTTGCACAGACTTATATCTGGAACAGGTAGGTATTCTATTCATTGATCTAATTTTTCTGTTCCTGTATCAGCATCGTACATTATTTCAGAATTTTATGGAATTGCACAGAAATTATGCTATTGGAAGTGAGCTATATCATTAGGCCAATTTGCTCTTTGTCTTGGGACATTTTCTCAGGATGATTTGTCCTTCTTCTTCAGATGTCTCATTTGTCCAGTGGTCTTCAGATTCCTTAGTTGGAAGCTTTTATTCTCCTGGAAAGACAAAAACAAAACCCTGCTGCAACTTTAACTTTGGGGAATTCCCCTTTTAGATAGGCTGAATGGCCACACTGTTTGATGAACAATCACCTCTCCTAATCAAGATACCTGTCCTTTTAGAATTTAATATATATCAACTTCGATAATATCCATAGCTTTTCTTCTTCTGTGGGGAAAAAAAAAGCAAAATCTTTTCCCTAATGTGACACATACCCTGCTTTCCATTCTGAGGTCAACACATCTTTGAGTATATGGATGGATTCAATTCAGCAGTTTTTATCCATTATTCAATGTCTCTTCATAGCTGGTATTCCTTTCTCATTAGCATTTAAGAATTTAAAGTTGAGCGCGGCGGGCGGAGCGCCGGGAGCGAGGTGGCACAGACATGGACCGCGGCGAGCAAGGTCTGCTGAAGACAGAGTCAGTGGCTGAGGAAGGAGAGGATGTGGTCACCATGCTCAGTGCCCCCGAGAACCTGTCAGAGGAGGAGCAAGAAGAGCTGAGACGGGAACTTGCTAAGGTGGAAGAAGAAATCCAGACTCTGTCTCAAGTGTTGGCAGCAAAGGAGAGGCATCTTGCAGACATCAAGCGGAAACTTGGGATCAGCTCGCTTCAGGAATTCAAGCAGAATATCGCCAAAGGGTGGCAAGACGTGACCGCGACCTCTGCATACAGGAAGACGTCTGAAACCTTAACTCAGGCTGGACAGAAGGCTTCTGCTGCATTTTCATCGGTTGACTCAGTCATCACCAAAAAGCTGGAAGATGTAAAAAACTCCCCAACTTTCAAGTGATTTGAAGAAAAGGTTGAAAACTTAAAGTCTAAAGTAGGCAGAACCAAGCCTGCTGGTGGTGATTTCGGAGAAGTCCTGAATTCCACGGCGAGCGCGACCAGTGCCGTGTCCACGGAGACACCTCTGGAGCCGACGGAGGAGAACCCCTGAGTTGCTGACCTGTGTTCTGCTGCCCACTGCCAGGTGCTGCAAGTGAGACCCAAGCACATCTTGTTCATGGCTGCAGATTTCGACCAGATGTGCTTTTATTTAGCTTTACTTATTTCTTTGACCAAATAGTTTGTGAATTAAACAAAGTGAAAGCACTTTCACCTCCACCCCAGGGAAACCCCCTTTAGTGTTCACGAATGCCCCTTTGCATAGGAAACAGCATCCCAGAGCCTCGGGTAGTCCCCGAGGCACTCACTGAATGACAGGAAGCTGCAGGTGACCACTGCGTTTTTTACTTTACAAAATCAGTCTACATCTGGGATTCTAGTTTGATCCTTTCCTATACAAGTCATATTTTTTTTTCTTTTTTGAGTCTCTGTATACTTGATTTCTAGCTAAAATTGTTCTTTTCTAAATTCTGGTTATTACAAGTTTTGGGATCATTTTGTTACTTTTAAGGGAGAAAGCACCAGCTACATTTTTTTTTTTCCTGGATAAACAGTTTTTGTACGAGGACCATATCTTGGGTTTCTGAACACACCAGACTAAAGTAGACAGGTTTGTATGTACTTCAGCAGTTCTGTAAGTTAAATGTATGCAGAAACTCAAACTGCCAGTGGCATGAGTGTGGGGTCCCCTCCTATGTCCTTGGTAATCAGCAGCTACCATTTCAACATATTGGTTATTTATTATGCCACTTTTACACATGTTTTTATAAGATTAAAATTTAATTTCAGGTAAATTGACAAAATAACATTGTGAATCAAGCATATGATAATATTGTAAGTTGAAATGTGACTACACTTGTCACTGATAATTCCAAAAGTCTGAAAAGTCTTTGGGTCTAGATAGCTGTAAAAAATGCTAAAATAGATCATCTTAGGGGAAATTACTGCCTCCATCAAATCCATTTAGCACCCATTAGGAAGCACAGAAAGTTCTATGAGAAATACAACTTGAATATTTTTTATACTAAGGTATTGTTGATAACTCCGAAGGATGTAAGGCATTAATACAAATGAGCTCATCATGCTGTACATGTTTTCAGTGTGTTAGCAATGTAAACTGTACTGTAGGCATCGCCCCTGCTTGAGAACCCTTGGGGCTTGCGAGTCAAAGCTTCCAGATGTCTCTGCTACACTCCTTTATTAACTGTGGTAACTACTGACTCACCACCATTTCCTTCTGCTGTGTTTATGGCCTAGGAGGTTGTGTCTGTTATTTATCTATTGTGGTTGTTTTATCGTTGTCCATGCCAAATGTTAATTGCCAAGCTTGGAGTGACCTAAAGCATTTTTCAAAAGCATGACTAGATTTAATTGAGGATGAAGTTTCTGCAAACCAAATCTGAAAAGCCACAAGTGTCAGTTGTTACAAAATGACATGCTGCCATTCTTGATTGCTACTTGGATGCAATGGAAACCATGCTCTATTGTATGTGACAAATCTTAATAAAGTCTGTGTATCAGTAAAAAAAAAAAAAAAGAATTTAAAGTTAATAAAGCATTGGGTAGATGATCTCTGGGGGCCTTAATTATGCCTTTCAGTTTCTTAAGCTTCTCTTTTAAAGTGTGATTAAATCTTTCTATAACTGCTTGTCCTGTAGGATTGTGTGGTATACCTGTAATATGCCCTTATATTGTAATATGCAAAAAAGCTGTGTCATTTTAATAGTGACAAATGTTGAACTGGACATTGTAAATGTAATTCTTACTTTATAATTTTTATTTTATATAGTTTTGCTGTATTATAGTTAAAACATTTCCCTTTTCTTTAGACAAAAAGGAGAAGTGTTGTGGGATATCTGTTCACTGTGTGAAGATGTATCACTGTGACTGGTGTGATAAAAAGCTGAACAACCAATAGCTAGGCAGGAGGTATGGGTGGACTTCTGGCCAAAGAGAAAACTCTGGGAAGGAGAAAGGTGGGGTCACCATCCATATGCAGAGAAAGCAGGATGTGCAAGAAGAGAGGTAACAGCCATGAGCCACATGGCAGGATGTAGATTAAATGAAATGAGTTAATTTAAGTTATAAGAATTAAATAGGAACAAGCCTAAGCTATATTTCAAGCTTTCATAATTAATAATAAGTCTCCATGCCACTATTCTGGAGGTAAATAGCAGGACAGAAAAAGATTCATTACAAATTCCAATATATTTTTGAGGCTATTGTGGATGGGATTGTTTCTATTATTTTTCTCAGGATATTTGTTCTTTGTGTATAAGAAGGCTGCTAATTTTTACACGTCACTTTTGTATCTTGCTTTGCTAAATGGGTTTGTCAGCTGATGAGGTTTCTTGTGAAGTGTTTTTTGTGGGGGAATCTTTTATCTACAGAACAAAATCCTCTGCAAATTAGGATACATAGACTTTTTGCTTTTCTACGTGTACCCCTCCAATTTCTATCACTTCACTTACAGTTCTAGATAAGACATCAAGTATTATATAGAATAGGTATAAAGAATCTTGTATTGTTTCTGACTTTAGTGAAAATGCTGTGAAAAATTTTCCATTTAGCAAGATATTAGTGATATGCTTGCTGTATATTACCTATAATATGTTGAGATATGCCCCCTGTATCTCTAGATTCCCAAGGATTTTCATCAGGATGGGAAGTTGGATTTTGTCAGAGGTCTTTCTGCATCTAATGAGATGATCATGATGATTTCTGTTATTCTACAGATGCACAATGTACATAATAGACAAAATTTATTGTTTGAGCATATTGAACCATTCTTATATCTCTGGGATAAAGCTGACTTGGTTATGATGGATAATCTCTTTGGTGTGCTCTTGAATTCGGTTTGCAATTATTATTTATAAATATTTTTATTTTATAGTTAATTTAATTTTACATATCAGCCATGGATTCCCCTGTCCTCCCTCCTCCCACCCCCTAGCCTTCCCCCCCAATCCACCCCCATTCCCACCTCCTCCAAGGCAAGGTCTCCCCTGGGGAGTCAGCCCAGAATGGTAGATTCAGTTGAGGCAGGTCCAGTTCCCTCCTTCCTGCACAAAGGCTGAGCAAAGTGTCTCAGAATAGGCCCTAGGTTGCAAAAAGCCAGCTCATGCACCAAGGACAGGTCCCAGTCCCACTGCCTGGGGGCCTCCTAAACAGTTCAAGCTCATCAACTGTCTCACTTATCCAGAGGGCCTGGTCCACATCTGACAGAAGACTTATATCCAGAATATATAAAGAACTCAAAAAATTAGACATCAAAATACCCAACAGTCTAATTAAAAAATGGGCTATAGAGAATTCTCAACAGAAGAATCTCAAATGGCTGAAAGACATTTAAGGAATTGCTCAACATCCTTAATCATCAGGGAAATGCAAATCAAAATGACTCTGAGATACCATCTTATATCTGTCAGAGTGGCTAAGATCAAAATCACTGAAGACAGCTTATGTTGGAGAGGATATGGAGCAAGGGGACCACTCCTACACTGTTGGTGGAAATGCAAGAATGTTGAGCAATTCCTTAAATGTCTTTCAGCCATTTGAGCTTCTTCTGTTGAGAATTCACTTTAAGAAATCCCTATTGACTCACTAAATCTGCTGACAAAGATGATTCAAATGACGGTGTGGCAGCAGTTTGAGGACAGGGACAAGGGAAAGCCACAACCCACTGGAAGAGGGTAGAAGCCAAAGAGCCAGCCATCTGCAGCTAACTCCTGTGGCTTTTGGACCCCAAAAGCCTGTTGAGTCTGCTGCAAAGAGGATGCAATAAAAACTTGGCTTGCAGGTTGGGACTCCAGCCCAGGCAGATTGGACACTCTGGCTGGTCAGTGTCTGCAAAACCACAAGCAAGTGGCTTTTTCATGAATTCACACCCCCAAAGTTGGATGCCAGGTATTTCATGAATCCTAATTAGTCTTATAAGAAAAATCCAGAGCCAAATATTGGGGTAAATGCTGAAAGATCAGAGGAAATAAGGCACAGCTACTTTTGACCTCACCAACTCCTCCGCCAAAAGGGGAAAATCCTGTCTCCATGAATCCTCAGGCTGAATGCTCCTGAGTCCTCAGTTGAATAGTCTGGGTGGTAATAGAGCTTGTCATTCTGGGCCACTGGGACAACCACTCCCAGGTGAGAGACAGAGCCAGATCTCCTGGGGGACAGCTCGCCTATACCCATGGTGAGGGATAAGGCCATCACTCCTGAATTTGAAGACCAGCTCTCCCATGAGGGACAAGGCCAGCTCTCCTGCTTCAGAGTCCAGCAATGGTGAGGGCCAGCTATGCCAGTGCCAGTGAAGTGTGGGAATGGCTTAGCACAGACCCTCAGATTTCAACACATAGGGTTCCTATGGCCTCCTGTGGTAACATGTGCATTGGACATCAGCACAGATCACAGGTCCAGCAGGACCATGGACCCAGACATGACTCTTGGCTGGAGCTTGGGCCAGGAAGTCACCACAGCCCCAGTGGCAGTGAAGATCATCCAGATCAGTATGGTCCAGTGGCAGCACTACCCTTAGACACCAAGATGGACTCAAGTGGCTAATTAGACCTCAAGCATCCACATAGACCTTGATGGTAACAGGAGCCATAGACATCAACTCAGATCCTGGCTACTGCAGGTTCATGGACCCAGACATGGCCTTAGAAAGTAGCTCAGGCCATGGCAGCAAAGGCCATCTAGATCAATATGGTCCCAGCAGTAGAACATTTGCTCCTTTCTAAACAATAATAAATGAATAGCCTGCATTATACATAAAGACACAGTGAAGAGGGGAAGAAACCACAGCTGTGTTTAGAACTTAGGGAAAAGAAAGGGTGACTACTGTTCCAACCACTACAGAAATCTGGAGCATCAGAAACATGGACGAGGAAGTCATCAAAATGAACTCTGCTTCACGCTGTCCAGCTTTATAGTTCCTCCAGTCTCATCTGTAGCCCTGATGCAGACTACTTACAGGGACTTGTCCTCCCACCCAGGCCCTATTCCCTGAGGACTCCACTCAACCTTGAGGAAGATTCAACTTTCCTCCCTCCCCCTATCTTTTTGTGTCAGCTGCTTATACCTAGCAATGCTTTCTACCCAGGAATCCAGTGGCCACACCAGACTGAAAATATTAGGTAGGTGATATTCACTCTCCTTCCTCTACAACATTACAACCACTCAGGTCTAATTCACAGCTTTATAGGGGCCTATTTAAAGGGACCTGTGCTCCCACCCTACTTCCATTTCCTGGAGACTCTAACAGACCTTGGAAAAGATCTGGCTTTCCACTCTCCTACGGACCCTCTCAGTTCCCTCTTTCAAACTCATAGCAACTCTTTTCTGTCAGCCTCACATACCTAAGAATATTTTCTATCCAATTCCTCCAGTGGCCACACCTGACAAGGACTCTGGGAAATAAATTACAATATCTTCATCCCCTTCATTACATTCTTTCCATTCCGTCCCTCAACCCAGTAACAACTTGCTTACAGGTGCCTCTCCTTTTATCACTACTACATTTACTGGGCTCTGCAACTCTTGGTTCAGACTCATGTGCTGTGGATATCACTCTGTATCAATAAAGCACTGATTGGCCGGTAGCCAGACAGGAAGTATAGGCGGGACTAACAGAGAAGAGAAGAGAGGGAACAGGAAGGTGAAAGGGAAGAGACTGGCTGGAGCCGCGGTGAGGAGAAGGAAGATGTAAAGTACAGGTAAGCCACGAGCCACGTGGCAAAGTAGAGATTAATAGAAATGGGCTAAATATAAGAGTAAGAGCTAGACAATGATAGGCCTGAGCTAATGGCCAAGCATTTTAAATAGTAAGCATCTGTGTGTTTATTTTATGAATGGGTTCGGTCAGGGAACCAGGGACTGGCGGGACTTGGGAGCTGGAGAGAAGCTCTCCAGCAACACTCATGGTCCACCAGACCTTTAATCCATGTCTCTCAAGATAATTATTTACCTTACTGGAACACATATTCAGGATTCCTTTTTCCCACCACAACTCCAATTATCTGTATAACTCAAATCAGGATGGGAACATGATCCCTTTATCTCTTTTCTGAAGCCCCTCTCTGCCTTTTTCCCTAGCCCGCCCAAAACAAAAATTTCAGAGGTAAGTCTCATCAACAGGGTACAAAACATGGAAGAGAACAATCTCAAGGTTAGAGACAAAGTAAAAGAAATGGATACTTCAATCAAAAAAAAAAGTTAAGTATAAAACTTCAAGGAATACAACATACTGGAAATGTGTGAAATTATAAAAAGATCTCATCTAAAGCAATTGTTATACCCAGTTCATAGGGACCCCCAAAATCCCACCATGGAGACCGAATCCCATATGTAAAAGCAAAGAGCCCTTATTTCAAGCTCCAGGTCTTGGTTTCTCTGTCTGTATGATACAGCAGTAAGAGCAAAGAGCCCTAAGCTCAAGTAGGGTAGGGTTTTGTTTTTTGTTTTGTTTTGTTTTGTTTTGTTTTTTATCATAACAGAGGTTGGGGTGAGGGGATTTCCAAGGTTCAGGACCCTGATTGGTTGACATTTATCTAGGGGTATCTGTAAAACAAAAAATTTGTGTGTGCTAGACTCAGGGACATCTGGCCACTTTATCTAATGTTTGGAATGTTTGGGATGTTAGGTACTTTCCCAATCCTGGGTGGTGTCATCTTATGGCTTTTCCTGGATCTGGGTGTTGCCTGCCAGTAAGCTTGCTACAGAAGCTGTGCCTGAGACTCTAGGCCTATCATGGCAGCTGTGTAGTCAAGCTGTTTTGGGGCCCCTCCACATTACTCTCTTCACAAGTACCAATGATAGGACTCAATCATGAGTCTTACCTGTCCAGTGGTTCAAGGGTATTGGGCCCTAAGAACTATTAGCTATCAAATTTTTCTAGAGCAGTGACATTTGAATCTACTGACAGTCTTAAGGCCCTGTAGTTCTGATCTTTGAGTACAATGAGATTATGATCAATGGGCATTATAGTTGATCAACTTGCCTCTATGCCAAGGAGTTTCCATTTGACTCAGCGTTTCAGGCTTTTCTGGACAGGGAACATGGGATGATGTATTCTCTTCTGGAACTGCTTTGAACAGGCATTCGAGCACACCGTTGTCAGAGACCCAAAAAGGCTGAAAGGCTAGTCAAAGGCTGGGCAATGGGGCATCTGTCAGAAGCATGTTTGGCTATCTGACCCTATAGAGACAGGAAAGGATTATATTTGCTTGGCTGGTCCATGTCAGCTTTATGCAAGTCCAGAGCTCATAGTTGTCTGGAGCACTGTAGTCAGCAACTGAAGCTTGGAAGTGTCTGCCAACCAAGTGGAGACCTGTTGAGACAAATTTAAACTAGAAACAGAAGTTAAAATTTATGAACTTATTTGGAACCCTTAGACCCACATTCTTAGTGGCTGGGAAGAGCAGGAGTCCCAAGACAAGGAGAGATTAAAAAAAATACCATCCTTAGGAATGGACAAGTGGGGAAAATTTAAGCTGTACCTATCTGGAGTCCTTGCAACCTCTGTGAAGTGGATCCAAGTTTTACTACTCTTTCAATCCTCTGAGGCCTATAGGAACTATCTTTTTTTTTTTTTTTTTGGTTTTTCGAGACAGGGTTTCTCTGTGTAGCTTTGCACCTTTCCTGGAGCTCACTTGGTAGCCCAGGCTGGCCTCGAACTCACAGAGATCCGCCTGCCTCTGCCTCCCAAGTGCTGGGATAGGAACTATCTTATAACAGGACATAAAAGTTTCAGATAAATTAATATTACCAATCTGTACTGAAATCCATATCATAGACAAAGCACGTGATGGGTAACTGTAAAATAGCAGAAGTGGACTTGTATCTTTGAGTCCCAACAAGAACTATAGATTTTGATTAAAAGCATGTGCACTTTTCTTCTGCCCAGAGAGCCAGGTATATATTAGACAGAGATTTTTAACCTGATGAGAAGCACTTTTAAGTTTATATTTAGATATATTTAGATGACAACTAAAAAAATTTAAAATGTTGAGCTTGTGACTGAACACTAAGTAGTCATTGCTCTACCAGCCTATCAGAATTCTATTAAATGTTAAGCTCTGAACTGTTATATCATATAACAAGAGAGAAATCTAAAACATTTCTCATAATCTATATCATTTTCTGAGATCCTCAGAGCTTATAAGATTTCCTATCTTTAACCTTGTGGAAAGATCTGGTTGTCTGAGGCTATCAAACTGACAAAGTTATAGCTAGCCTAACCATCAGTACTATCAGAGATCTGAGGAGGATAAATTATATCTAAGTGCAGATGAAGCAGGTTCCAATTCTATAAATGACAAGTACCAGTCAGTCCATACCCAGGTCTCCATAGTGTTGGGTACACCAGAAGAATAGCATCAATCTTCTTTGGCCATCAGGCCCATAAGGCAGAGTTTTTCCTATGGAAGAGGGACACAGAAGACTGATCTTACATTGTCCAGGCAAAAGGTGTACAATCAATTCCAGTGTCTTGCTGCTTGTCCACAGTCTGAGCCAGGCACTGATGGCAGTCATTGTATTGGGGCATCTTGCCCTGTGGTCAGTGTTGCCATAATCCAGGTGGAGACATTGTGGTGCCCTGTATGTAATCTTCTTTGAAGACCTTGGGTCACTGCTATGATCTGGAGGTCTGTCTGATATAATAAGCTTTTGGATCAACATTTTAAATATCATATTCTGCAGATCTCTGAAGTATGAGGACTGTCCAGGTATATATGAATAAGCAAACTTTGTTTCTAGTTATTTGTTTCAAGCTCAACCCTGAAAACATATGTAAGGGACTGAGGAAATCTTATCTCTAGAATTAATTACATCAGTACTTAGCATGACTACAATAAAAAAACTTGATTATTTCTGACTGACTACTTATGTTCTCCTAAAAACAATGATTTTAAATTGAAGCTCTTCTAGCATTAGTAAAGAAACCAAAACAAAACATCACTATAAAAACATTTATATGACTCAGTTTATCCAGATAGCTTAAGCTTAACAAATTTGGCAAACACAAAGAGGCTAGGCATACATTCTTAATTTTCACTGGTTTTCAACTTTCTCAATGCTATTTCATAACTGCAGTTTTGCCATTGTTGAATCTCAATGCAAACATCTGACATACAGATGGTCTTAGGCTATCCCTGTAAAAAGTTTTATTTTTCAACCCCTACAGTGTTAATACCCATGGATTCAGAAGCTGTTCCAAAGCCCTTTGCCTAGGTCATTGTCTTGCTGCATCACAAGAAATGAACATCCCAGTTTCTGGTTAGTATTTGGTGCTTATGTGACCCTAATTTTCAGCCTTTTATTTTAAGTCCAAATATTAACACTATAGAACATTTTATAAACTTAGAATGTCCCATAGCCTTATAAATTTAAACATTTAAAAGACTGTTCTTAAAAAAGATCTCTCAAAATTCTTTCTGCAATATCAAAAATAAAATATCTCTTTTATTTTAAGAGGGAGAAAACATGGCATCACCACAATCTGTATAAAGCAAAACCAAGCACCAAAGTGCAAACAATCCCAAAGTTTAGTATCTGGGATTCATTCATAATCCTTTTGGTTCTTTTACTTAGAAGATTGGACCATTTCTTTGACACTACTCTTGGCAGCATATATATAGCCTGCCTTCTAGACCTCAGCCTGCTCTGTTTCATTATGGCTGGCAATTCTGGCAATCATCACCTGGCACTGGCATTTTTAAAACTGCTAAGATCCACCATTGCAACTAGACTCTCTTTGGAACTCTAGTCCTGCCATGCATTTGCAAACCTAGGCTATTCCCTATGATGCCTTCATGTCTTTAAAACCATCATCATCTCATTAAGTGGGTAACTCTTAAATTTCAAAGTTTAGCTGCCAGAGGAAGGCATATTCTTGTGTATAAAAGCATTGAGGTGCAGCTTTAATATCTTTATTGAATACCTTATTTATCAAATATATGTTGCTACCTATTTAAATTTTCTGAAGGCTTGTTGTTAAATACTTAGCAAAGACATAAGTACTTAGGTGTAAATCTCTAAGTTAGCTTTTGTTAACCTGAATAGATCTTTATAACCTTAGTAAAAGATTGCTGCCAGCAACATGCTGCCCATGAGGTCACCAGGGAAGATTGAGGAAAGCCACATGATTGCTATCTAAAACATGTTTTTCTAAACAAGAATTACTTGCGCACATATTCACAGTTGGATCCAAGTTACATATGCATACATACAGTTAAAGCTTTCCTGTGTTTATACATATAGTTAAATCCAAGCCACATATGTGTCCGCATACACACACACACATATGTCTCGATTTTTAACATAAATACTTTGCAGAATCATCAGCTAATTTTAAAATGGAAACCAACCATAATTAACTTCTAAATTCAATATTTTCAGGTATAAGAAACTGCAGCAAATATACATTCCCTCTGACCTTCTACCATGTCCCATGTACCCTCAGTCCATTCAGACATTTCTCAGATATTTACTTCAGACAAATTCTGCTTTTCTTTTTCTTTTTTAAACAAAGAAACTCTTACCAAAGTCTTTCTTATAATTTCCCTCAGTAGTCTAGAATATATTGTGAAGATACAATTTTAAAAAAGAACAGAAAGACATGTATATACCATAACAAGAATAATACTAAATTTTCATCAACATTGTAACAAAATGAAGCATCTGAATCTAGCAGCATTTTTTAACAAATAATAGTTTATAACCAATCTTTTTAAAAGAAGACAAATATTTATTATCTATTGAATCTGAATGCTACAGTATTATAACACAGCCCATCTTAGCTTAGCAACCATAGGCAGTGATATTCCACTCTGTCCTAGGAGCCAATCTTCCTTCAGGTTTGGTGGGCAGTCACCAGAGCAGGTTATGGGTGCCCCATGCATTAGCATGGGTGGGAAAGGCACACAACATAGACAGAATATTGTTATTAACCCCAGATTCTCAAGAACATGAGAGTCACAGATTGAAAGTGACTCCATGCTCCAGCTGGGCCCCCAGACTTGTAGGCCACTCCTCAGCTGTGACCCTGGAGGGGCATTTCTGGCATTTCTTCACCAGCCCCAGCCCAGCTCAGGCATGCTCTGAGCTCCTCAAAGCCCCCTCAGGCTCCTGCTAACTCTGCATCACAAAAGTCTCCATCCTGAGGCTTCCTGAGCAGGGGCTGGCCATGAACATACCAACCAGCTTCAGGCTCTATGGGGGTGGTGGCGCTGGTGGGCTTGAGTGATCCTAGATGAGCACCCAAATGTTATCCCCAGATTACAGGAACCCCCCACAGACCACCACAGAGTCCAAATCCTGTATGTGAAAGCAAAGAGCCTTTATTTTAAGCTCTAGGACTTGGTCTCTCTGTCTGTCTCACACAGTGGTGCTGGCAGAAAGTCCCAAGCTCAGGTGGGGGTAGAGTTTTTATCATAACAGGTTGGGGTGAGGGGATTTCCAAGGTTCAGGACCCTGATTGGCTGACATATGTCTAGAGGTATCTGTAAAACAAAAAAGGTGTGTGCTAGACTCAGGGACATCTGGCCATCTTATGTAATGGTTGGATTGTTTGAGGTGTTAGGTACTTCCCCATCCCTGGGTGGATCTCTGGGTGGTGTCATTTTATGGCTTTTCCTGGATCTGGGTGTTGCCTGCCAGTAAGCCTGTCACAGAAGCTGGGCCTGGGCCTTTAGGCCTATCATGGCAGCTGTGTGGTCAAGCTGTTTTGGGTCCCCTCTACATAATAGGGATAGAAGAAGGAGAAGAAATGTAGATCAAAGGCACAGAAAATATTTTGAATAAAATTATAGAGAAAACATTTCCCTAACTTGAAGGTATAAGGTATAAGAAGGATAAAGAACACTAAATAGACAGGAAGAACCAGAAAAGAAATTCACTATGACACATAATAACCAAATCAGTGAACATACAGGATAAAGGAATATCAAATCCTACAAGAGAAAGAGAACAAATAACCTATATATACAGACCCATTAAAATAACACCTGACTCCTCTAAAAGACAGAAAGACCTAGACAAGTGTTTTACAAATGCTAAAGATAACAAATGCCAACTCAGACTATTATAAAGCTAACAATCACAAAAATGGAAAAATATATTCCAAGATAAAACTAAATTTAAGCAGTATCACAAATACAGCTCTAAAGAGGGCACTAGAGTAAAAATTTCCATCTGTAGAGGTTAAACAAGAAAACATAAGGGATAAATAACTCCTGACCAGAAAATCCAGTGAGGGAGAAATAAACCCACACCCTTACAAAATTAAAAAGAATCAATAAACACTGCTCATTGTAGTGGTATTTGCTCCTCCCGTGACCTTGGGCTATAAGGCCCAAAGAAGACAGTGTTTCTTGCTGTTATACATGGCCTCTTAAAAGGAGAGGGAAAGGGGTCACATGGTCCCTTTTTTCTTTTTATTTATTTATTTTATTTTTTATCCTGTTGTGATTAGACTGCAAAAGACCTGGAAATTGAACCTGGTTCCTGTGGAACATCAGTCAGTACTCTTAACCACTGAGCCACCTCTTTTTCCTTTTTTTTTTTTTTTGAAAGCATATTTTTATTATTTTCTTACATAACATCTTAATGAATATACCACTTGCATTTCTCAGCTGGCAAATAAGAAACAAAGCAAAACTTTCTTGATACTTGGAAAATCAAGAGCAGTGAACTGTCTTTGGGAGGATTTAGTTTCTTACAACTTCTGTGATACTGCCCATGCAGGTGCCAGAGATGCTTTGTGGTGAGGAACACCTTGCTCATGAGTCCTTGCTCAAGTTGTTGACTTTTCTCTTTTAATTTGATTTTTAGCATTTGTTCATATGTTTCTTCATTGTTATGCAAAATATCTGGTTGAGACATAGGTTTGATAAGTTCATAGGGGATGTCCACAGAAGGGTGGAAGTACACTCTTGTTTTGTCGTCGGATGCCACATCAATCTCTACCTTGCAGTTGTAGTCCTTGGAAGAGAAGAATATGTAGATGTATGACAAATACTAGATAAAGCTCCATTTTGGATTGGGAATAAATTGAGTGCCATATAATTCAATAAATTCATGGGAGTTTGTTTAAGGAGTATAAAAGAAATTTATTACAGTAAATTGAGGAAATATACTCACAAATACAGAACTGAGTAAACAGCTGAAGTCATCCTCTATTTTGACAGAGAGTGAATCCAACTGTCAGGCAACAGGGAGAAGTGTCACATGCCCCCCTTTTTTAAGGTCTCCCTTCCTTTTAAGAGGTCATATACAAAAGCCAGAAGCACCACCTCCTTTGGGAGGTCATGGGTGGAACAAATACCATTACAGCTCATTGATATTTCTCAGCATTAATGGTCTCAATTACCCAATAAAAAGACAGAGATTAGCATACTGGATTAGACAACAGGTTCCATTTTTCTGCTGCATGCAAGAAACATACCTTACCATTAAGTATAGATATCACTACAGGGCAAATGGATGGAAAAAGATATTCCAAGAAAATGGGTCAAAGAAGTAAGCAGGTAGAGATATTTTAATATTTGACAAAATAGACTTTAAATAAAAATTAAACAGAGTAAAAATCTACCAAGACAATATTACAAGCATTTATGCATCAAACATAAGGGAACCCAAGTTAATTTAGCAAACAAACAAATAAAAGAACTACTACTGTTAAAACCATAGATTGGCATTCACACACTCTCACCCATGACAAAAACTAAAAGGATAAATGCTGGAGATAAAAGATGTCATAAACCAAATTGACCCAAAAGGTGTTTATAGAACATTTCACACTAACACAAACGCATGCACTTTTCCCTTAGCAACTCAAAACTTTCCTGAAAATTGACTATGTAATTTTGACATAGTAAAGTAAAGCTTGACAGAAAGTAAAACTCAACAGAGAAATACTAATTGAAATTGCACCCTATATCCTATCTGACAACCACAGATTAAAGCTGGATATCAACAACAGAAAGTATACCAACTCATGAAAATTGAACAACCCATTAGTTAATAGAAGTAAGATCAAGACAAGTATAAAGAAAGAAATTAACAACTATTTAATAATTTAATGTAAATTAAAAATACATCATACCCAAACCTATGAGGCACAATTAAGTCAGTTCTAAGTATCAACTTTATAGCACTATGTGCCTACAGAGAGAGAGAGAGAGAGAGAGAGAGAGAGAGAGAGAGAGAGAGATGCTATGGATGTCAACTACATAGCAAGAAGCCTGAGCCTTTGGCCAAACAGTTTAAATAATATAAGCGTTTGTGTGTTTATTTGGGTTTGAGTGCCTGCGGGCCTGGGCGGAACTGGAGATAACTCCAGCTACAAATGGCGCCCAATGTGGGGCACAAATTTCCACCTAAAACCTGAGAAAGAAGATTCTAAAATGGAGCTAAAAGCAGCTTCCTAGTTGTCTCTCTCATTAGTGACAGCCTGTAGGCTTGAGCTACTCTATTGTGGGTTCACGGCATGCAGGCTTGACCTACACCATGTTACACAGAGGTGTCTCCAAGTAGCACATTATGGTGCTTATATGCACCATGGTGAATACAGTTCTTGCTAAATAAAAAAAAAGAGGTTTCTGGGCTCCATACTGCTTTGATAGAAGCATAGACCCACTGCTTCTGAGAGTTGATGGTACACATGGCTCCCAGTTTCAAAGCTGGCAGTAAACATACCACCACCATGTTGGAAAGCTGAGGTGGGCAGAGCCAGTAGCCACAGCTGCCATTTCTGTCTTAGTAATGCTGTAGTTTAAAGCAATAGATCACAATAAGACAGATTCATATGGAATAACACTTTAAATGGTTTACAATGTATATAAAATTTATATAGGCTTGGAAGAAGAAGAAAAGTAATATATGCAGTTATATAAAGAAACAGTTTTAAAAAATAAAGTCTTTAAAGAAAAATTAAAAGTAATATAAAAAATAAGCCACATAAAGATGAATATCACACAGAGAGTCTGCATTGTGTTGTCTTTGGAATTTTTAACTGCAGAAAGAAATTGGATTGTAAAAGCTGATGTGTTAAATCAATATGTTTATTTCAAAGGTATGTTGACTTCAAAATTTGGATCTGAGGATATGTTGCTTTGGAAAGGAGGTTCTGCTTTTGTTTCCACAGAAAGCAAGAGGTTATGGATTTGTTTCAGATTAAGATACATCAGGGTTGACTAGACAAGACCCCTTGAAAGGTCTCCAGTGATACCATGGCCCAGAAGATCCAACATCCAGAATGGTTCCAAGGCAACTGGTTTAGACAATATAGCCTCATGGACTACCCCATAATCCTAAATTTTTCTTTGTGTCCCCATAAGATGCAGCACCCTCATTCAGTAGGAAGCAGTATGAGAAGCTATGCCTGAATTCCCAAATATACCAAAGGGCTTTGGAGATGGAATTGGCTCACTCCTTCTCTAAACCCAAGCATATTGCTAAAAGAAAAGGTTGAGAGATTTTTCTGTCCCATATCAGAAGCCCTGTGGTGTGGGACAGAGAAAAACCAACATTTTTTTTAAAGCAGGTTGATTATAAATTCAATCTCTTTCTAAAGAAGAAAAGTGAACAGTTTAGATATGACAGGATCAAAGTGTATATTTATGAACCTATTTTTAAAAAGCAACAACTTGTTTGAAATGTTTTACATTGCTGTGGATTTTAGTTTATTGATACAAATTTAAAGTTAATTTTGTTATACTGTGTGTATATTTCTACTCTTGTTTAAGGTATTATGCTTGTGCAGCTCATTTGAAATTGTAACAGATAATTAAGAAATAGATTAATAATTAGTCATCTATGATATTCACACTTGCAGTCATGTTAGTTAAGTTTTCAAGGTATATATAGATATAATTCAATTAGGTAGGTAATCTTCAGTCACTTCAAAGACCTACAGAATATGGCATTTGAAATGTTTAAAAATTTAGACTTTCTGGACAGTGAGACATGTCTGATCCTGGCAGCACCAATTTACTTCAGAGAGGAGGATGGGCATAAAAGACACTCTATATGGAGTTTGTCTTCTTCTTGTCAAAAATAGCATTTGGGCAAGAAACTGTTCTTGCCTGGCCTGCTTGATTGATTAGATATGCAGAACCCATAGGAAGGTGACCACTGAACTTTGTTTGGTAAAATTGTTCTTCAGGTCCCTGCTTCACAGAAGAAACTACCAGACATTCTACAGGGCACAGAAGGAAGTGCCTGAGAGACTCTAAGCCTGTGGGCTGAAGACAGATGCCCCAACTTTACAGAGGAACTTTGGATGACTGTCCAGGCTGCCAGCTGTCTCTGTGTACTCTCAAAAGACTCCTGAAAGTTGCTTGCATTCTTCTCTCATTTCTCAAGTAATATTATATCCTTCTGATGTCTTTGATGTAGGTGAAGACTAGATAGTAATAATTTCCTTAGTTATGATAAAAGATAAGTTAGACGTGAAACCGTAGACTCACAAATATAGGATGGATAGGATATCTTCTTTAATCTCTCCAAATACAAATAGACTAGATATTATAACTATAATTCTTGCTTGATAATTGTTTTGTTATATGTAATTTTACTATGTTAAAGTGAAAACATTCCTTTTGAAAAAAAGAAAAGGAGAAGTGCTGTGGATGTCTTTCTGTACGCTGTGAAAAATGTGTTGCTATGATTGATTGATAAATGAAACACTGATTGGCCAGTAGCCAGGCAGGAAGTATAGCATAGGTGGGATAAGCAGAGAAGAGAATTCCAGAAAGTGGAAGGCTGAGTCAGGAGATGCTGCCAGCTGCCACCATGAGAAGCAACATGTAAAATACTGGCAAGTCATGAGCCACATGGTAACTTATAGATTAATAGAAATGGGTTAATTTAAGATATAAGAACAAGATAGCAAGAAGCCTGAGCCATTAGGCCAAACAGTTTAAATAATATAAGTGTCTGTGTGCTTATTTGGGTCTGAGTGGCTGCGGGCCTGGGCAGTACTGGAGATAACTCCAGCTACAGAGAGAGATATTAAGAACACAATGGCACATCTTAAAGCTCTAGAACAAAAAGAACTGCCGGGCGGTGGTGGCACACACCTTTAATCCCAGCACTCGAGAGGCAGAGCCAGGTGGATCTCTATGAGTTGAAGGCCAGCCTGGTCTACAGAGTTCCAGGACAGGCACCAAAACTACAAGAGAAACCCTGTCTCAAAAAAAAAAAAAAAACAAAGAACAAAAAAAAAAACCTCCAACACCCCAAAGGAGTAAACATCAGGAACACCCACAAAAACAAAAGCAATAAATAACCTCACATTAGCATAACCCAAATAATACACACACACACACACACACACACACACACACACACACACACACACACCATCATCAACTACAACAAAGTAACAGAAATTAATAATCATTATGCATCGATATCTTTCAATATCAATGCACTTAATTCCCCAAGAAAAAACACAGACTAACAGAGTCAACATGAAAACAAGATTCATCCTTATGCTGCATACAAGAAACACAATTCAAAATCAAAAACAGGTGAATTTTTTTAAGCTCTTTGGGGGCCTGCTATCCAGCTCCCAAATAAATACACTGAGACTTATTCTTACTTTTGAATGTCTGGTCTTAGCTTGGCTTCTTTCTGGCCAGCTTTTCTAACAACTTAAATCATCCTCTTTCACTTTAAATACATTTTGCCTCTGGGCTTCTTACCTTTCTTTATTGTAATATTTCTTTCCTTTTTACTCCTTGGCTAGCTGTGTGGTTGGGTGGCTGGCTCTGGGCATCTTATTCTTATTCTTTTCTCACTCCTCTCTTCTTGCTCTTCTTTTACTATTTATTCCCTTGGCATGCAAGTTCCCCCCATTCTCTCTCCTGTTTAGCTATTGGCCATTCAGTTCAACTACTTATTGGACCAGTCAGGTGTTTTACACATGCAAAGTAACACAACTTTACATAGTTAAACAAATGCAAAATAAAGAATGCAACACATCTTTGCATCATTAAACAAATATTCCACAGCATAAGTGAATATAACACATCTTAAGCTAATATTCCACAAAAGATAGACATTACATAAGAATAAAGGGTTGGAAAAAGATTTTGTAAGCAAATGACTCTAAGAAGCAAACTGGTGTAGCTATTCTAATATGTAACAAAATAGACTTCAATAAAACAAGCAGAACAACCTTTTTTTTTTTTTTTTTTTTTTTTCGCTGTTATTTTGTTTTATTTCACATCCCAATCAGTAACAGATCATATGTTGACTTTCACAGAGGACAAAGATATTCTGCTTGTTCCCTTGCAAAGGGGAAATAGAGGAGATTTCATGGGTGGTCTATGGGTGAGTGGGGAAGGGTACATGAAGAATTGGGTTGGTGGGGATGGAGAAGAAAAGCATTGAAAGAGATGACTGGAAATGGGAGGGGGTGGGCATTCAAGGTCAGGTAGAAACATGGGGAAAGGGAAACTCCCAGGAATCTTCAAGGATGACCACAACTGAGACACAAAGCAATAGCAGATATGCAGCCTGGATGTGCTACATGTGACCAGGCAAGATTTTCAGTGGACAAATTTTGGACACAAGCTACAAAATCATTGTTCTACAGTCTGTCCTGCCTATGGGAGGTTTTGTTGTAAGGGGAGCACAGAGAGGGTTGGAGTGGCCAACCCATGATTGGTCCAGCCTGAGACGAGTGTCATGATAGTTACCTCATCCCTGACAGCGCTTGTGGTGCCAGGATCTAGAAAGTGAATGTCCCAGAGACCTAGGATAGAACCAAACATGACTGGAGAAAAAAAAATGCCAATATAATGATGCCCAATTATATTCCTTTATACTCATAGATTGGTGCCTACCCTAATAGTCCTCAGAGAAGCTTCATCCATTAAATGATGGAAACAGATATGTAGACCCAAGTTAAACATTAGGCTGAGCTTGGGCAATCCTGCTGTAGAATGAGGAAGTTTTTATGAGCCAGAGATGTCAAGGAAATCACAAGAAAACCCATAGAATCAACAAACTGGGCCTCACAGCATCTCACAAATTCTGAACTGCCAACCAGTGAGTTTGCATGAAACATATCTAGGCCTTCTGCAAATATGTGACAGTTGTATAGATAGCTTGGACTGATTGTGAGACTTTTAACAATGTGAGCAGGGGCTGTCTTTGACTCTTTTGCTGGCTTTTGAGACCCTATTCCTCATACTGACTTGCCTTACACAGGTTTTATATAAGACAAGGTGGTTAGTGCTACTTCAACTTGATATTCCACGTTTTGTTGACATCCATGGGAGTGCAAGTGCTACAGATCCAGAGGGAAAGGCATCCTGACTTGTTGAGATGTTAGGCTATTCCTACACCTAAGAAGGGAGGTATCCTGAGTATCTACAACTGTAAGAAGAAAGGTATCCTGACTTGTCAGGAAGTCAGGTTATACCTGAAGGTGAGAAGGGACAGCTCTGGAGGGAAAGGCATCCTGACTCGTCAGGAAGTCAGGCTATACCTACAGCTGAGAAGGGACGTATCCTGGATACCTACAACTATGAGGAGAAAGGTATCCTAACTTGTCACAAAGCCAGGCTATACTTGAAGCCAGGGTGCAGTGAGTGATGGTCTTTTTGCAGGATGTAGCAAACCTGCTCCTCTATGAGAGATAGCCATTACACCTGAGCTTTCCTCCACCACTACCCCTTAAGGGAGTTGCCCAGCTGAGGTATCCTTTTCTTCTTCTTCTGCCCAGCCTGTCTTAGGGAATGTCCCAACAGACATATCAGTTTCTTCTCAGATCTGACACAAAATGCTACTTCTTCTGTTTCATTATGCTGAAAGGAAAACCCCTGTAGAAATGTAGCAATCTCCTCTAGTTCAGGGGACAAGCTGTTACTTTTTCTGCTCAGTCTCCTTAAGGTAACATCTCAGCAAAGATTCTGCTCTGTGCCATCAAAAGAAGATCTTCACCTGAAACTCTTAAGAAAGAGATTTATTTGGGAAGGAGGAATCCAGGAGAGTGGCTGCCTCTGCCAGGGTGTAGAAGGACAGCCCATAACTGAACAGGCAGAGGGTCTTATATAGGGCTTCCTAGGGTTGGAGTTTTTCCAGGGAGAAGATTTTTTGTGCAAGGACTGGTTGCTTTTCCTACTCAATCATTGGTTGTTTTCATATTCAGTTGGTCAGTGGCAGATTTGGCTCTGGTTTCAGGGCCAAACTGTGTTTCTTTCACGGGCCCTTTTAAATATTTTGGCTCTAGTTTCAGAGCCAGTGTGTATTTCTTTCATGGGCCCTGGTTTTAGTGTCAAGGTGTGTTTCTTTGGCTCTGGTTTCAGGGTCAGGGTGTGTTTCTTTGGTTCTGGTTTTGTTATATCTGCATCATGAGTCCCCCAGAGACCATCAGGAGCCAGAGTTCATCTGCAAAAGCAAAGAGCCTTTATTGCAAGGTTGAGTCTGGTCTCTTCATCTGTTCTGACACAGTAGTTGAATAGGGAGAGCCTGGAGCTCAGTTGAGGCAGGGATTTTAAGGAGTAGAGAATGGAAGGGTAGGAGAATTCCAGGTTCAGATGGGCATTGCACTCCTCAATTGGCAGGAGTTGGGCAACAAAATTATTGTCAAACAGGGATTGGTACTGGCATTGCTGCAAGGAAATTGGTAACCTATATATAAGTGATGTAAGCTATTCTTTATGTCTTGGAGCATCTAGTACTTGTTTGTCTCAATTCTGATTGGTCTCCTGCAGGGTACAGTCTGTGGTTTTTCCTAGTTATTGTAAGGATGTGGCCTAGTCTCAATATTGTTAGTCTGAAGCCTATCATGGCTGTGTTAATGTTAAGTTAGTCCTCTTCAGTTTCAGGGATAAAGTGTTTCTTGAACTGGCTTGAGTTTCTGGGCTGAGATGTGTTTCTTTTACTATCTCTGGTTTCAGGGCCAAGGTGTGTTTCTTTCACTTGCTCTGGTTTCAGGGACAGGGTGGGTTTCTTTCACTGGCCCCTTTACTCTACATGGAGGCTTGCCCTTTTCTGAATAGAAACAGAGGAGAGGATTAGGGCAGGGAGAGAGGAGAAGTAGGAGAATGGGGATGGGGGTAGGAGTGGGAGGAGAGGAATGAGGAGAAACTGCAATTGGCATGTAAAAATGAATTTTAAAATTTTAAAACTAAAACTATTAAATATAACCGTCTATTAATAGATCTGTTTAAGTTCCATACAAGGTAGTTTCAATAGTTCATTGACAGAATCCATTGAAATTTTAAATATAAGAGCTAGTCTTCCACAAGTTACAACAGTCTGTGTTTTGTTCTAATGTGAATCAGCTTTGTTTCTTTCTCTTGCCTGATTGCTCTAGTTGGGACTTCAAATATTCTGTTGAATAAAAGTGGTGAGAACAGGTCCAGTCCCCTCTTCCCTTCAACCAGACTGAGCAAAGTGTCCCTGCATAGACCCCAGGCTCCAAACAGCCAGCTCATGCACTAAGGACAGGTCCCAGTCCCACTACCTGGGCAACTCCCAAACAGTTCAAGCTAATCAACTGTCTAACTTATCCAGGGGCCCTGATCCAGTTGGGGGATCCTCAGCTATTGGTTCATAGTTCATGTGTATCCACTAGTTTGGCTATTTGTCCCTGTGCTTTTTCCAACCATTGTCCAGGCTGAGCTGAATCCCCAGGGTAGTCCTTGCCCTGGAGGAGATGGGAATTGGGGGTGGGCTGGGGTAAGGTGGGAGTGCGGGGCGGGAGGAGGGAAGACAGGGGAATCAGTGGCTGATATGTAAAATTAAACTGAATTATAAAATAAAAAAAAGTGCTGAGAGCAATCTTGCTCCAAATCTTAAAGAGAATCTACTCAGTATAATGTTAGTGATGAGTTAGTTATATATGGCTCTGGTTAATCTGCAGTGTGTTCCTTCTATACCTAATTGGGTCAGCATTTAACTATGAATCATTATTGAAATTTATCAGTTGTCTTTTCTTCTTCAATATGATTCATGTTCTTCATTCTGTTTATGCCATGGTCACCTTAATTGATTTGCATTTGATAAATTATTCTTGCTCTGACATATTTAAATTGTTGCCTTTCCTATGACATCTTTCTTTGAAATATGTTTATTTGATTCTTTGTATTTATCTATGTAAGTATGTATTTCCTAATACATATCAAAACTTCATGATATAAAGGTGCAATGTTAAAACAATAAACAATTAAGTAATTGTTAAGCTGACTATAGAAACATCTACTTGAATTTCTAAATCTGAGGTATCAGAAACATGAGGATTGCTATAAGTTCAGGGTCAGCCTAGGTTACATAATAAGTTCCAGACCAGCCATGGATGTATAGTAAAACCAAGTCTTTCAATATCAAAATAAAATAGAAAGAAGGAAAGGATTGTCATTTTTACTGTCTTCTTAGATATTATAGTAAATCTTCATCATAAAAGGAGATAGAAAACAAATGATCAGAAAAATATATGAGATATACAGAAATGATGTGTGCTACAAGTATGTATTGAGAATGTTAAAGAAATATAGTGGTTGTAGTAGGATTACGTTCTGAGTTTCCCTGATTGGGTAGTGTGTGTGTGTGTGTGTGTGTGTGTGTGTGTGTGTGTGTGTGTGTTTTAGTTTCAATTGTGAAGAAACAACGTGACCATGGCAACTTTTATGAAGGAAAACATTTAATTGAAGTGGTGGCTTACAGTTTCAGAGGTTCTATCCATTATCATCATGGTACAGGGCATGGTGCATAAAGGCAGACATGGTGCTAGCTACCTCTTGATCAAAAGTAGACTGTGACGCTGAGCAAAAGTTAAGCAAAAGAGACCTCAAAGCCTATACCCACAGTAACTCTTCCTCCATAAAGGCCACACTTAGTTCTACAAAGAAATACTTCCTAATTGTGCCACTCCTGCTGTGGGATAATGCTCTGGTACACTGCAAAGATTTGTCATTCCAATTCGTTTAATAAAATGCTGATTGGCCAGTAGCCAGGCAGGAAGTATAGGCAGGGCAACCAGACTAGGAGAATTCTGAGACAAGGAAGCATGGAGTCAGGAGTCACCAGCCAGACACAAAAGAAGCAAGATGAGAATGCTATACTGAGAAAAATTACCAAGCCACTTGGCTAAACATAAATAGAAATATGGTTTGACATAATATGTAAGAGTAAGCTATTAATAAACTTGAGCTAACGGCTGAATACTTATAAATAATATTAAGCCCCTGATTCAATTGATGGGGAAGTTAGCTGCTGGGTATTTGAGAATTGTTGATGGTACAGAAACTTCTGCCTGTACACTCGCTATGAGCTTAAGGGGGCCAAACACATTGAAACTACCACAGGTAGGTACTTTTGAGAAGCAACTAGAAGTAGGGGAAGAAATCAATAGGTCTCTACAGATCTGAGGTTACCAGAACCCATTCATGTGGGTTCTGGGACAAAAATCAACTTCACATTAATAGTGTATTCTTATTTACTTTTGCTGGACAAGCTAATATTTTCTTTTACAATGGCTCAAGGTCAGAGCAAATTAAGCCAGTAATGTAGGACAGTGTGAGTACTGAATGTACTTTCTACTATATGCACTTAAAGGGGAAAAAGCTAGTCTCCCTTAAAAATGTCCTTGATAGGCCAGACCAAATCCCAGTAGGAAGAGAGGAGCGGGGTACATAATCCCACCCCTACCTGTGGTTTTATTGTCAACTGTTAGGAAACAAAGTGTGTTTTCTCTAAGAGTTTAACCTCTGCTAATTTCACAATGCTCCAAAGGAAAACTACACATCCAAGACTGTCTGGGAAGTATAAGCTGGTATGGAAAGATTTTTTTTGTTACAATTTTTTTTCAAAGACACAAAGTTGAGTGGATAAAAAAGGGGGTGTTGACGTATGTGGGCTTCTTCTGCAGTATTATTAGTTAACTACTGAGAGTAAATGTAACAGTGCATAACAGGGATGATGTTAAACCTGAAGAAATGTGTCTTTGATGGGACTTTACACTGAGTTGCTAGAACATCCTGGTTAAACTTTCTGTGAACTAACCTCACTGTTAGGTTCATCTCAGGACCACAGCTTAGCTTTCTCTGAAGTCAGATTCTTCACTTAAACCTTTGCTACCTCAACTCTGTTGTTAATGCAATGCTTTTCTCAGTTTATTAAGTTTCAAGGCCGCCCTTCCCAGAAATTTCAGAAACGGCCTTCTGCTTTTCATATCGTTCATCTCAAGGTCTTCGTGACAAAGTTTGTCTACTCTCTGCTTCCTTCAGACACAGATATACTGCAGATTAAGCACCTCCTCCTTTCAATATTTCCCTTCCACTATGCACTCATTCCTTAATACAGCCTATCCTTATTAAATACCTAAATGTTCATTGTCCGTTGACCATTTGAAATTACAGAAGTTTTTGTTTGGTGTTTGGATACTGTGTTTCACCATGTGGCTCAGGTTGTCCAGAAACTCTGTTAGCCCAACCTTGCCTCAGACTCACAATTCTCCAGTCTCCATTTCCTGAATGCTGAGACTATAAACACTTGATGTTTATACTATGATGTTCAGCTCAAATCTAGTTTTTCATAAATTTTTTCTCCAAGATAGAAGGTTATTTTGTAACTCTAAGCAAACAAGTACACCTTTTCATGCAATTCAGATTGATAGTTAACATGAAGATCTGTGGTTCTGGATGTCTTTGATTGAACCAAATAGCTCCCTTAGTCCAGAGTAGCAGCTATTTCTTAAAGAAATAAAAGTGCATCACACCCAAAGGAACCAGATACCAATGTTTTTCTAGTATCTGCATGCTGTATGACTTTTCTTGGAGACTTGTAAACATATGT
>CABHPP010111507.1:5026-26463 GCA_902168425.1 Peromyscus attwateri | reverse complement strand
CACACACACACACACACCACACACCACACCACATACACACATATACACACCACACCCACACCATACCACATACACACACACCACACACCATGCACACACCACACACACCACACACCACACACCACACCACACTACATATACACCACACATACCACACCACACACACTACACTACACACACACTCTCTCTCTCTCCTCTCCTCTCCTCTCCTCTCCTCTCCAGTAAAAATGTAATAAACAACTACTCCTTTTCTCTTTTAAAGAAGTTAACTTTAAAATTTGGTACCATGATCCTGTTTCCCCCTCAGGTTTACCACATTTCCAGAAACACGTGGTTCAAGATGGAGACGAGGATGATAAAGAATGTGTGTGCCCCCGCAGTGGTGCTGGGGGAGAGGATTGTCATTGTGGGAGGTGAGTGAACCGAGAATGACTGGCCGGGAACAAACTGGGCAGCTCCTGGGGAAAATGGCTGCTAGCAGGTGAGTGTTACTCTACAGGCAGGTCTTCTGAAAAGCACATCCATCCTCTGAGGAGAGCGTGGAAAACCGGAAAAGCTATTTACCTGGAAGCTTCTTCCTATCTCTCTATATAAACAAGGGATGGAACTGTACGAGTTCTGCAGAGCTGTTGCTGTGATAAAATGTATTATGTGGCTAAAGCCGGCGGGATTGTTCCAGACACATGAAGAAGAGATGTTTCCTGCTGTTAACACTAGCTAGGTGTAGTGGTTCACACCTAAAATTTGAGCACTTGGGAGGCTGAGACAGGAGCATTGTCACTAGTTTGAAGTCAGTCTGTGTTACATAATGAGTTCCAGACCAGACTAGTGTGAGACCCCATCTCAAAATAATAATGATAATGATACTACTAATAACAATAACAACAATGGTTACTAATGTATCATTTCTCTGTAAATGCATAATATATTATGGTTAAGAGGGCCAGTTTAGGGATCAAAGAGACCGGGGTTCAAATCTCAACTCTACCATTTAGTGGTTATATACTTTCTGCAAGTTATTCAACTTTCTATGTCTTCGTTTGCCTGTCAGTAAAACAGTGACCTTTAAAATAACTGCCCAGTAGCCTGCCATGGGAATCCATTTCTGTGTTCCCAAAGAAGGTCTCCTTCCTTGAATGCTGTGGCTCTTGGGTCACACAGGGGAGATGAACAGACCAATGCCAAAGCTACTGGAAGGCAGAGTCTGCCCTTGCTCTACAAATGGCTTGCATGGCTGCCTACATTTGGGCTAGAGCCAGAGAGATCCAGATGCCAGCCCCAGCTCTGCCACATGCCAGGCTGCAGCAGGGTAACCTGAGCATGCGTGCTTTAGTTCAGAGTCCCTGCCTCGTGTGGGCAGGGAGCAGAAGCATTCTTCAACCACTGACCCACAGCCCCGGGTGAAGCCACCCACAGCTGTTTTATATGGTATTCAATTTTCAGGTTACACAAGGAGGATTCTTGCTTACGACCCTCGGTCCAACAAATTTGTCAAATGTGCAGACATGAAAGACCGAAGGATGCACCACGGGGCCACGGTGATGGGGAACAAGCTGTATGTGACAGGTGGGCGGAGACTGACCACAGACTGCAACATTGAGGACTCGGCCTCCTTTGACTGCTATGACCCTGAGACGGACACCTGGACATCCCAGGGACAGCTACCTCACAGACTCTTTGACCACGCCTGCCTGACACTCCAGTGCATACCCCACATGGCCAGCCTCACATGAAGGTCACAAGAACCTATCTTGGTCAAAATGCTGTGTGACGAAAGGGATTAGAACCCAGTTCCAAAGGCCTAAGAGTTGAAGGAAGTCAAAACTTCCACTCTCTACACAGTAGTCTTTTTTAAAAAAAAAATGCCAGTGGGTGATTTTTTAATTTCATCCCTACCTCTTGAACCAATGCCAGAAATTGCACTATTATAACTGCGTAGGTCTGCATCATATCCCTTCAGATGGAAATGGGGTTAACGACTTGACTGACGGCCCAAACTGCATGGAATCAGACAGAAGATGTTTCCCAGAGGAAGAAAGAATTCTGGACACAGATGGACACACACACACACACACACACACACACACACACACACACACACACTTACACTTGCCCAGGTCGTCCTTAGCATCCAGAATGGGAGGGTTAGCCCAAGAGGAGCCTTGGAATCACTCAGGCCAGGTGGCAGCTTGTGAAACGGTTGTGATTGTGATTGTGTCCCTACGTTTCATGGATACAGCACATTTGAAAGTAGGCTCAGTTCAGTATCCACCTAGGGTCTGCAAAATTACCCTGTAACGAAAAACATACAAACGGAACCACGTTTGCTTCAGGTGCCAGACGACCTTTTAAAGCTGCAGAATTGATCCGGGGTTCCATTCCAGCAAAGTGTCAGGAAAATGGCTTTTCCGGGGAAAGCCAACAGATTCCTCAGCAGCAACAGCAACTCTTCCCTCCGGATATCAGGGCTGACCCTCCCTGTGACCCCTTCACTTCCGAGTGCCCCTCATACTCACTCAATGTCGGGCCCGTGGAAAAGCTGAAGTGCCCATCAGAGGCTCTCAGTGAGGCCCCGATGGCATGATCACTGGGAAGACGTTTGGAAACATCACCAAGTCCCATGCAAGATGGATGCACAGGGGTTCTCTGAGGTGAGGTCCAGAATTCTGTAGTTCCGAAAGGCATCCTAAGGTGACCCTGTCACTCAGCCATGGTGGAGAACTAAAGCCCTGCTCTGCTGTGTGCACTGAAGACCACCATGGCTACTCTTTCCCACCCTGTCCTGACCAATGCTAGGCGATCTCAGTGTGTAAGCAAAGTTGTTTCCCACCCACGGAAGCATCTGGAATAAATTTGCCATTATGTGTTACATGCTGGAGTCTCTCTCCCTTCCCAGTGTTGCAAAGGCTTCTCCTTTCTTCCTGCGTCCACCTCAGGCTCTCTTCATGAGGTAATGCTGTGGTCCAGGGACTCCGCCAGCACCACTGACCCTGCCCCTCAACCTACATGCTGCCCCTTTCTCTAGACCCTCCCCGTATTGAGACAAGGTTTCGTGTAACCCAGGTTGACCTCAAACACACTGGGTAGCCTTGACTTTCTAACCCTCCTGCCTCCAGCTCCTGAGTTCCGAGATTACAGGTATGTGCCACCTTTCCTGGGTTACGCTTCACTGGGGATCAAACCCAAAGTACTGCACATGCTAGACAAGCATTCTACCAACTGCAGCCCTAGCCCTAATCCATCCATTCTCCTTGAAGTCTTTAGTTGGGCTCCTGGTCCCATCTCTTCTTGAACATGGACTTGGAAAGGTACCCAGTGACAAAACACTGCCCATACAGTCCAATTTCATGTCCTGCCCATGTTGACTGACCACACAGCACATCATTGCCCATCCTCCACCTTGAACTATTTCCATCTTCCCACTTCCACGACACCTCTTGCTCTTGCTTCTCCCCACAGTGACTCAGTTTTGTCTCCTCATTTTCATGACTGTTAAATGGGGATATGACAGAAGTTTCAGTTCTTGGTCCGTTCCTCATATCCCCTCTCTCCTTGGATGGTTGAATTCATAAAATACAGGTAACTGTGTATTATTCTCTTCCGGCTTCTGCAGGCACCAGACATGTACATAGTGCTCATACACATACATGTGCAGCTAAAACATGCATACACATAAAATGTGTGGGGTGTGTGTGGGGTGTGTGGGGTGTGTGTGTGTGTGTGTGTGTGTGTGTGCTGTGTGTGCTGTGTGTGTGGGTGTGTAGGTGTATTTGGTATGTGTGTGGTGTGTGTGTGGGGGGCGCATGTATGTGTGTATTGAAAATAGGTCATTCCCCTGTTTAGAATTTCCCCAAGCCCTCCCAGTTCACGCAGGTGAGCTCCAGAGACTGGTAAGATTCCTCAAACCTCACTGCAGGCTCTCCACTCTTGTTTCAGACCTCATCCACCATCATGGTTCATCCTTCACTTAGCAGCAGCCATACTGCTCTTCAGGGTTGTACATCCCAGGCATCTGCTCTTCAGGGTTGTACATCCCAGGCATCTGCTCTTCAGGGTTGTACATCCCAGGCATTTGCTCTTCAGGGTCGTACATCCCAGGCATCTGCTCTTCAGGGTCGTACATCCCAGGCATCCGGAGCCGCCCCCTTTCCCATGCTCACACTTGCTGTTCCTCTTCCTTCTCCCAGACTTCAGCCTACACAGTTCACTTCCACGTCCCCAGATCTCTGTTCAGAGTGTCTTCATTTCCTGACCGCCCTTCATCCCTCTATCAATTCATCCTCTCGGTGACATCCCTAAAACAGATAAAAAATACCCCAGTCCCTGTGCCTGCCTTGTGACTTCTCTGGGGCAATCCATCCCTCCTCATCTCCCGGCCCGTCTCCTAAAGGGACAGGAGCCTCCCAGTCCTCCCTATAGTCTTCCTTGAAGAATGTATACAGCTCTGTTTTCCTGGTCATGTTACTGTCCAGCTTAACATGCTCAGAATTTCCCAATCTTTTATCTATCCTCGAAAGCCTTCAAGCATCCTACGGCACCTGCTTCAGCCTTTGCCATGCCCATCACTGTGGTTACCTCTGTTTCCCCACCTCCCTCCATCTTTCCTTCCCTTCCTTCCTACCCCACCCCACCACTGGCACTCTGCCCCCCAGGTCTTTGTATGTGAAGTCGCCTCGACTGATAAAGAGGCTCCTAACTTCACCTGCTGTGATTTCAATCCATACTTTACCCAGCAGAATAAGAGGCTCTGCACCAAGGAGGCCCTCTGGGGCTGGAGTCAACTCTCTCAATGCCTCCATTGTCTCTTATTGCTTCCCCTTGAGACCTTACAGTACTTCATGCTGATGGTCAACTTGATGGGATCTAGAATCGTCTGGTAGACAAACCTCTGGGCATGTATGTTAAGGAGTTTCTAGACTGGATTCACTGAAATGAGAAGACTCATCCTAAATGTGGAGACCAGTTGTCCCATGGGCTGGGGTCCTGGACTGACTAAAAAGGAGAATGCCAGCTAAGTGTCAACCTTCATTCCTCCCTGCTTCCTGATTGCAGGTACTGTGTGACCAGTACCTCATGTCCCTGATGGTGGGTACCATGTGGCCAGTATCTCATGTTCCTGGTTGTAGGTACTACGTGACCAGTACCTCATGTTCCTGCTGCTGTGACTTCCCCACTGTAATGGGATGCACCTTCAGACTGTGAGCCTGCACAAACCCTTCTCCCTTAAGTTGTTTTCTCCAGATGTGCTGTCAGTGAAGCAAGAAAAGTAAATAATAAAGACCCTCATCTTGTTTGTAATGAGTTGATGAACCTTCCCACTCTCCCTGCCCCACCTCCCTGCTCCCAACACCTGTCCTCTGCCTCCCCAGGGCTCTCTCAGTGGCTATCATGTACATTGTAGATCCTCCATAAACATACAATAAATAAACTGAAGTTTTGGTGAGTGAAGAAAGATGTTAGATCCACATCGTCTCTGAGATCTCTCTGACTCAGAATGTAGGCCATGTAAGTACTGGATAAAGGCCCAAGCTCCTCAGCTAAGCATCATTCTGTCCTTCCCTCTGGCCCCCTTGCTCACCCTGAGCTGGGTTTGGTAGGTCCAGGTGGACATGACTTGTCATGGCCAGGAGCCTAGAGACTGAAATACTTTTATAGAAGTCTGTTTTCTGGAATGGGGAAGTCATGCTGTCTGTAACATCCTGTAGGAGACATGGCTTTCTTCCCCTCTCCTCCCAGTCCAATCATTAATAAGCTGCCCTGAGCTGTGGTTATTTAAAGTTCATCCAAGTCTCCCTGGGGTACAGAAGAACTATGTGAACCAGTTCCTAGGGTTCATAGAGAAAGGTGGTACGCCACAGGCCACCTCTGTGAGTCCAGGGTGCCTTCATGGAAGGGGCGTCTCCACACCTACACATCGAAGCCCCCTGCTGACCAAACCCCAAATCCAGATTGCATTGCAAAGCAACCCTCAGCGTGCAAACAATCCTTTCCAGTCTGCAGAGGATAATCTCTGTCCAAAGCGAAAGAGAAAGATGGTTTTGGCACGAGGCTTCCTTGGTCTCACTGGCTGAGCACAGCCTCGAAGGCCACCACTGAGGTCAAAGTATATTTAGCTAGCAGCAGTTAAACTAAAAATTTTAAGTTAAAAAAAAAAAAGTCAAGTGGCTTGACTAATCATCTCCACAGACAGCAAGAGAAGGAGTAGGAGAAGAAACTGATCGAGGGCCAGCAAAGAAAATACCAAAGAAAATATCAAACACCCCATCCCATGATGAGAGAGCCAGCAGGAGGGAGTGGGGAAGGAGCTGACAGAGAGAAGGCGGTAGCAGAGGGAGAAACTGAGTCAGGGAGTGTGGGCCAAGGGAGCAGGGTTGGAGGGAAAGCCCGCCCTCAGGGCTGGGCAAGGTCTACACAGCCCAATTCCCAGCAGATGTCTGGAAAGGAGGTCTGGCTGTCCTGGGGTCACCATCACACACACACAGCAATGACTACCCAGATACTGAGTCGGACACCCACCAGACACTGTCATGGGCCCATCCCACACAGACCCGTCCTGATTCTCTGTTCATAAGCACCAGGGGCTCCAAAGTGACACCCACCTCCAAGGCCTAGAGCCACCACTTGCCTTCCAGAAAGGTGACTCCTCTGCAGCTACTCTCTCTGGCAAAGAACATAAAGTCTTAAGTACCTATCCCTTACAACCAAATCCCCAAACAGGATAGACTGACTTTACCATCTCTAACAAAATAGGAATGTCCCAGAGGACACCTGTGACTGGATTTGCTCACACACTGTATCCTTCCCAGATCTAAAACCTCCCCCAGCCCCATCATGCCACACCCAACACGCCCCTGTGTCTTAGCACCCACTGCTCCTCTGCCGTGATGACTTTCCTAGTGGGCACTTTCTCCACCTTCGTCTCCTCTGTTCTGTGACACTTTCTCCAACCTTCCTACGCAGCCTTTCCTCCTCAGTTCTAGCCGTTTCCACACGGTACCATCGCAGGAACTTATTTCTTTTATTTGTCTCTCTATGTGTGTGCATATGCATGCATGCGGATATTCGTGCAAATGTACAAGTCGGGGTGCACACACGTGTGTGTGTGTGTGTGTGTGTGTGTGAGAGAGAGAGAGAGAGAGATTCTTCCTCAAACCTCCGAATAACCTTGTTTTCTGAGACAGGGTCTCTCACTGACCTGGAGCTTGACTATTCCTAGAGTGGCCAGCTAACAAGCTGCAGGGATCCTCCTGTCCCCAACACCGCCCCCAGCCCCCATCTTATCCTCTGTGCGAGGATTACAAGCACATGCTGCCATGCCCAGCCTTTCACATGGGCACTGGGGATTGAATTCAGATCCCCATCCTTGCATGGCAAGCATTTTACCAACTGACCCACCTTCCCAACCCTCCCATCACAAGATCTTCTTGACATGAGTTGGAATAGAAGCTCTTCATGGGAGCAAAGCAGAGTCTTAGTCCTTGGAGACCCCAGGGTCATGCTCACTAAGTTCTTGGCAAACTGTTTGGTGGAATAAGTGAGCAGATGAAGAAGTGCACTGGCCTCTAGGGCCTTGGATTGTCCAACTCTGCAGCAACAAGGACTTAATTACCAGGCTGCCTGGCTTAAAGGAGGTAGGAACCCAGATGATGCCTGACCTTTAAAACTGATCAAAGATGGGGCTAGAGAGAGAGCTCAGGAGTTAGGAACACTTGCTAGTGCACAGACATACATGCAGGCAAAACACCCACACATATAAAATCAAAGTAAGTTTTCAGTTACTGAAGATCTGAGGATAATGAACATCATTCTGCAACAGAGTGGAATCTAATAGGAAGACAACGACAGCTTCACCCAGAGAATCCTGCTGGAAGCCAACTGAAGATACACAGCTACTTGCCCCGAACACTACTGGTCCCCTGAACCCCAGTGCTCCACCAGCTCACTCTCTTCTCGGGTCATTTTCCCAGAGAATTCCTCCTCTAGTTATCTAAGACTTTGGAAGGCATTAAGGTCTATGTCAGCCTCGGGGACCCTGCCTACCCCTTCTCCCAAACAGCGGGTGATGTAAGCAGACAATGTAGTGTAGAGGACAGGAACTTGGGAGCAGAAGAGCCGGGCTCAGATTCCAGTTCTGTTCCTCACTGTCAGGACAGTAGTTTCCCAGCTGCCTTCTCTCTCTAAGCCTCACCGTATACATCTGGAAATGGAGTGTTTAACCCCTGAGCAGGTAATGAGTCTTCCTGGACCATCGAGTGTCTGCCATAGAAGGGCAATGGGCACACAGCTCAGGCTTTTTCTTCTTGTTAATTCATCTGTCTACCTGCCCTTGCTACTGGTTAATCTATACGATCTCAATGAAAAAACCTCCCTAATTGCTTTTTCCAAGGGCCAGCAATTGCCCTGAGGATGGAAAGTCCTCCCCCCGCCCATTTCCACAGCTGTCCACACCACAGTTCCTCTCACTGACTGCTCCACCTCTGCTTATATTACCCCTCTGCTCCAGCGTTCACTCACACTCATTTAGGAACTCAGCAAATAGTACCCAGAATCACTTGTGGTCCATGCATCATGCTTATCCAGGAACCACAGAGTGAACAAGGAAGAATATCCTCCCCAATCCCAGCCACTGATCCGTATACAGAGCCCACAGAGCAATGGAGTTTATCCAGCATGTCTTGTTCAGATGAAAAGGGACAAGGAAGCAGGGACCGAAGCCTAGTGGCTCTTCTTCAGGGCTGTCTTGGGTCCTTGGGGTTGACACTCATTACCTAGGGCTACATTTACAAGGTACACCAGTTGAGTATTTTAGAAGAATTGAGTGTATTCTTCATGGTTCTGGAGGAGGAAGTCCCAAACTAAGGTGTGATGGGGCAATGCTCCCTGCACAGGATCTAGAAAAGGTCTTTCCTGCTTCTTCTCTTTCTGTGACTCCAGGAACACTCAGTGTTCCAGGGCTGCAGATGCCTCACACTCTCTGGCCTCTGCCCCTGCCTCATATACATGGCTTTGTCCCCTTGAACTATCTTTAGGAAGATGTTCTCATCAGGTTTAGGGGTCTAAATGCAGTTTGGCATCATCTGTTTCCTCTTTTATGGCTGCTTGACTCTTTTATGTCTCTACTTCCAAATAGGACCAAATTCTGTGATTCTATGTGGACATGATTTGGGAGAAGGCACAGCTCAACCCACTGCAGATACCCTGTGCTCCAAGAATTCTTAATGGTCTTCATCCCACTCTGCCCCTGCAGGACCACCAGAACACTAAGTCATCCCAACATCTCCATGATCATCGGGGGCATCTTTTCTGGATCTTCCACTCCAAGTGTAGGGCCTGACACCAAGAAGACACCTAGTAAGTGGGCATTGAATCATTTTACAGACTGAAAGGACAAAGAGGAAGTGAGCACAAGACATAGCTTGTTAGTAACTTCCTACAACCCTAATACCTGCCAAATGTCCATCAAGAAGGAGGTATAGGGACAGTGAGATGCTTCTGCAGGTAGAGGCACTTGCTGCCAAGTCCAGTGACCTGAGATCAATCCCCAGAACCCACATAATAGAGAGAACTGATTCCAACAGTTTGTCCTCTGCCCTGCACATACCTGCAACCACACACATGTAAACATGCACACACACACACACACACACACACACACACACACACACACACACGCATGCACGCACGCATGCACGCAAATAGATGGAAGGATGGATGATAGATAGATAGATAGATAGATAGATAGATAGATAGATAGATAGACAGACAGATAGACAGATAGATAGAAAGACATACAATAAAAACATTGTTTATAAAGAAGAGATAGGGGTCTGTGAGAAGTTACAGGGTTAGGCACATGGAATTATCTAAGATGACTCTTCTGTTTTCACAGTGTAGCCCACCACAGCCTGCTCTTGTCTTTCCACTGTGACCCTTTGGGGTGACAGTATGCTAGAGTAGAATTTAGTGCAGGGGGCTGCTGGGGGTGGGATCAGCTTCTGAAGTGCTGGCTCCCCTACAAGCTCACAGAAATTCCAGAAACCCGTTCCAATGCCATTTCACTCTCTTCATGTGGGGAATTTGGTTTCTGTTTTCCCTAAAGATCTCCATGAGTCTCTTTTCATTTTTGTTTCATTTATTTGACTGAATTAAAATGTCAAGGCCTATGAACCCCAATTCCCCAGTCACCTTCCCACAATAAGTCAGTGGTCCAGAAAATGGAGCTTTCGGGACACAGCCGGGGAGGGAAGACTCCACAAAGATGGTAACTCAGGAAGACATGAGCCTGGAGGTCTGCCTTCTTCAAAATCAGAGGCTGTCTTTGCAGTTCCCCCAGAAGACCCATCATCCCTACCCACAAAGTCACCTCCAGACAATGAAAAAAATCAAGGCCCGTGGAAAGGGCTGTGTAGGGAGCTGGAGAGGAGTCCCGTCCAGGCTGAAGGTGGAACCAAGAGGTAAAGTAGGCATGTCCTTAGCAGGACCTCAGAGGTGGGATCTTTTGTCCAGTGCTGGCCAAGAAAACAGAATGAGCCGGGCGGTGGTGGCGCACGCCTTTAATCCCAGCACTCGGGAGGCAGAGCCAGGTGGATCTCTGTGAGTTTGAGGCCAGCCTGGTCTCCAAAGCGAGTTCCAGGAAAGGTGCAAAGCTACACAGAGAAACCCTGTCTTGAAAAACAAAAACAAACAAACAAACAAACAAACAAAAAACCAGAATGAATCCCCATTTGGGTGTGTTTTATTTGGCTTGCCTCTCTGGGGAGGAAGAATGCTAACGTGTTTGAGGGAGCCATGACTCTATTATACCTAGAACCAAGACCACTGGTGGCACACCACCAGAGAGACAGTTATGGCAATCTGCCCTGAGGAAGTCTTGCTGAGTGAATAAATCAGAGAGTGATAACGGAAAACATCACTGTTCATTTAGCTCACACCAGGCACCCCACCCTCACCTGTCCCTGGCTGCCCTATGGGCAGCAGCCCCGTCTCTGCATTATTCCCCCTCAACCTTCCTTGCCTCCCTTCAGACCTTTTGTTATAATTATTTACGAATCTGTTTTCTTTCCTGACTTTAGGTAGTTGACATGCGACCCAAACAGTCACCTCACGTCGAGCAGAGCAGACCTGCTATGTTCGCAAGTCTGTTTCTGGGGCTCCAGAGACAGAGCCGCCATCAGGAAGCAAGAGCTAAACGCATGCAGGCGCACCAGTGCAGATGCTGTGGGTTGAATTTGAATGTCCCTCCACAAGCTCGTGGTTTGAGTTCTTAGTTTCCTACTTATGAAAACTGCTTTTGAAGGCTGTGGGGCTCTTGGGAGATGGGATGTAACTGGAGGAAGTGAGTCGGTGGGGGGGGGGGCCTGAAGTATCCTGCCATCATCTCTGCTTTCTGCCCACCATGATGGGCTGAAATCTCTAGGAAACCGTGCACCAAGATTTACCTACCCTCCCTTGAGTTGATTCTGTCAGATATTTTGGTCACAGAGACTAGAAGGTACATAATTCACCAAACATCCAGCGTGCAGCCCAATTGAGAAAGGAAACTGAAAGCAGTGGAGAGAAGGGTTGGAATTCTGTTGAGCCTTTGGTTCAATCTCTATCAGCCACATAAAAGCCCAAAGAAGTAGTGTATGCCAATAATCCAAGCACAAGCAGAGATAGGAAGTTCCTGGGGTGTATGTTATATATATATATTAATAGGATTTATTAGAGTGGCTTACAGTTTATGGTTTGATTGCCCCCAACAAAGGCTGTTTCTCAAAGTAAAGTCCAAGAATTCAATAATTAATTGTTCAGTCCATAAGGGTGGATGTCTCCGCTGGTCTTCAGTATTCTCTGGAATCCTGAAAATGTAGGCTCTGGTACCTGTGAAGGCATGAACTTGGCAGTAAGAGCCAAGGCCAGTGGGCAATGATCAAAAGCTCCTTTCTTCCACGTTCTTTATACAGGCTGTCACCAGAAGGTGTGGCCCAGATTTAGGGTGGGTCTTGAATCTCAAATGATTCAGTTAAGAAAACTCCCTCAAAGGTATGTACATCCAGCAACTTCAGGTTTAGTTAATACAGATGTAGTCAGGTTGACAACCAAGGACAACCATCACACTTGGGGTTGGATGTCCAGCCGATGTACCCAACCAACAAATTCTAGTTCAGTGAGAGACCCCTATTTCGAAAAATAAGGTAGAAAGTGATCGAGGAAGACACCCAACATCAACTTCCGGCCTCCTCACACACACACACCACATATACACACTCACCACATACACACATTCGCACACCTAAGACTAGAACAAAACAAGTGAAGGACCTCAAGAAGGAAGCATCTGGAGCCAACCAGGGGAAACTCAGTTCCAGTGAAGATATCTGATAAGAGACGCAGAGTGACAGACAGCTGAAGCAGAGATGTGTGGGAATGCTGGAGCCACTGGAAGACAGCAGAAAGAGGCAACCGATTCTCTCCCTACTGACTCTGGAGGGAATGTGGTCCTGCTGACACCTTCAGTTTGGACTTGTGGACTCCTGTGAGTAGATACATCCCTGTGAGAAGACACATCCACCAAGCTTGTGATGATTTATTACAGCAGCTACAGAAGTCACACACACACACACACACACACACACACACACACGTCACAGGACGTCTGTGGGAGCTGAAAGAGAGCCTGTGCCTCAGCGGCCAGCACTCCACCCCTGTGGCGTTGAGCACCACTCCCTTCTCTTCCCTGTGCCTCCATCTTTCTTCTCACCGTGGGAGGGGATGTAGGACAAAGACAGCAGAGCTTTCGTTCCCTCACACAAGCTCTTTCACCACTTAAATCCTTCCCCGAAACGGGACTGTGCCATTGTCCAACTTCCCCACACTTTACTGAGTTCTGAGACAGAATCCTCTGAGTTCCCAGGTCTTCAAATGTCTCCATCTGTCACAGAGGATGGTGGGTGCCTGTCCTTGTCGTCAGGTCCTCACTGGAGGAGACAAAGTGCACCACACTGGACAGTCTCTCCCTCGGTCTTCCAGTGTGAAAGAGGTCTCTGGGCAAGTCCTTCAACCCCTCAAATACATAATTGCCGAAGTTATATTTTAGGGATTATGAGATTCTCTCCCTCCTACTCGGGGGCTCATGAGGGAAACTTCATATGAATATTGAAAACCAAAATAGTAGCTAGGGGGTTAGGCTTGTGGTGGTGCATGTCTGTAGCCTCAGTACCCAGGAGGCTACAACAGGAGGACTGTTGGGGGTTCAAGTCCCCCTCAGGCTATATGGAGAGTACCAGGCCAGCCTGAACTACATAATGAGATCCTCTCTCAACTAGCAAAACAAAAACAAAACAAAAAAACCTATGAATGGTGGCAGATAGAGACATGAAATGCATAGGGATGGTAGCAGAAAGAATGGGAGGGAGGAGAAATTAATGGTTCACAGTGGTGTTCCAGAAGTGCATCATCTCTTATCCACACCATACAGTCAGCTCCTAACTCTTCCCTCTTGGAATGTTATGGTTTGAAATATCCCTTGGAAGCTTACTGCAGTGGTTTGAATGAGAATGGCCTCCGTAAGCTCACTCATACATTTGAATACTCGGCCCCCAGTTGGTGGAACTGCTTGGGAAGGACTAAAAGGTGTGGCATTATTGGAGGAGGTGTGTCACTTAGGTTTCAAAAGCCCACACCCTTCCCCATGAGCTCTCTGTGCCTCGTGCTCACGGATTAAGATGTGAGCTTTCAGCTCCAGCTCCAGCACCATACCTGCCTGCCTGCCTGCTGCCATTTTCTCTGCCATGATGGTCATGGACCTTGGGAACCACGAGCTCCAAATTAAACACTTTCTTTCATAAGTTGTCTCAGTCACCGTGTTTTATCACAGCAGTTGAAAAGCAACTAAGAAACTCACAGTTTGAGCACTTGGTACTTATGGTATTCTTTTGAAGGCTTTGGGGGCCTTTGGGAGGTTAGGATCTGGGTGGCAGAAGTGGGTCCCTAAGGGCCAACCTTTAAGGGATAACTCATTCTGTGTTTCCAGCCGGCTTGCTCTCCTCTCTCATCTGCAGACACACGAACTATCTCCACCACATGCTCTAACCATGGTGGACAGCACTACCCCTACAGCCACATCTCCCACTACAATGGACTTCAACCCCATGAACCCGTGAGTCAGAATCTTTCCTTCCATACGTTGTTTCTGTTAGTGAGTCATTACCGACACCACCGGAACTAACACAGCTCCAGTCTCCCTTCTCCTCGCTCTTTCCCGGCACTAGGATCATGCAGGCAATTCCAGGGGGGATGGGGAAAAAATACACCCACTTATGTATCTAATGGTCTCTTCCCTGTTTAAGCCCCTCGGTGGTTTCCTACCTCAAAGATCCTGGCTCTGCTTCTAGACCCATGAGTCCTTTTATGTGTGGAAGAAGAAACAGTCCCCATTGGATTAGATCCCCTGGTGGGCTGAATAAGAAACATCCCCCACAAGCTCATGTAAGCACTTGGTCCCTGGTCGGTTGCTCTGTTTGCAAACCTTTAGGAGGTTGAGACTTGCTGGAGGAAGTACGTTTGTCACAGGGGGCGGGATTTGAGGGTTTTGTCTCACTCCACTTCTAGCTTGCTCTCTCTTTATCCTTTCGGAGGTTGAAGATGTGACCTATCAGCTTCCGGCTCTGGCCACCTACTTGCTGCCATGCCTACCCTGAGGGTATGGATTGCACATCTGGAACTATCAGCCAAAATAAACTTTTATTCCATAAATCGATTTTGGTCATGGTATTTTATCAATGAAATGGTGGTAATTGATACAGATTCCAAATAAAATGGTAGCCCAGGACCTACCCTATAGTTAGTCAGGGAAGGCAGTTTTCCTAGCTGACCCCACAATCCCTCCTCTCTTCAACTGGTCAAAATGCTTTCCTACTTAGCTACCAACAAACAGCACTTAGCTATTAGCTGCAGCTAGAGATAAATAGAAACAGAGACTAAATAGGTCTGACGCTTGGCCTCCAGCTCTTCATCCAAAGGGGACAATGTGACCTTCACATTCATGCCTAAGGCACAGGACACTGGTTCCATAAAGGCTTGCTCCCTGTGGATGTGGCCAAGGCTTCTGTTTCTCAATAAGTCTTCAAGGAAATGCTTTTGCCCTCAAAATTGCCCCCTTCTCTTTGTCTGGAATGACGATTTATTCCATTATTCAGTGACTGGAAATTCATGAAATTTTGTGGTTACAGCAAAAAAATGTGTCACACACAATTTCATATGTCCATGCAATGGAACTGAGAAGAGCTGACGGTAAAAATAACCATTTCTCCCCGAGAGTTTAATGGGCCTCCGACCTGATTTCGTCTTAACAATATTTTTATCCTCTTAATCAAAAACACTGTTTTTGTTTTTTAAAGGTAATTAGAGATAAGGCTGTATAAATAAAGATAGCGGTCAGAACTCCGTAGCGCCCTGGATTAGTTTCAAGACTGGAATGCTCAAATGCAAATGTAGCCTTTTCTGAGTCATGGAGCTGATGGGAGCCTGAGAGACCAGTTGTTCCAGTCCAGAGAGGCATCATGGAGAAATAGGAACACCAGGGAGCCTCAGAAGAGGTTCAAGGACTTGAGTTTGAGATCCATCTCTCCCTGGAATAAGAATGGGACCCTGAGAAGATCCCTAAACTCTGATCTCCTAATGTATGTATCTCATCTGCCCATGAGGAAGTTCTAATCATAAACATAAAAGTACATGATGGGCAACAATGGCTCCAATAAATATTCCTCCATATTTATCACTCTGTATCTCCCAGATCAAAGTCCATGTAGCTCAGGCAGGCCAAGAACAAGGGGATATTCAGAGAAATCCACCCAACACATTCCTGTGACCAGCATCCAGATCAAGAAGTAAGACAATATGGGATCCCAAACCCCATATCTCCCCTAGGGAGAGCCCCTAGGTTCTCCAAAGGTAACTACTGCCCTGAATTCTTGCTTGTTAGAACTGCTGGATTCTGTACAGATGGAGTTAGTTTGAGTTTGTCATCCTGTCATAGTTTGTTCAATATTAAGTTGTAAAATTCACTTGTTATATTCACTTAAAGCTCTTTCATTCTTGTTGCTTACAGCATTGAACTTTGCAACTCAGCACTCTACATCCATGTGTTAATCTTAGTAAGCATTCATGCAGTTTCTTATTTGGAGTTAGTACAGCACTCTTGTGTGGAACTTTAATGGTGTGTGTGCGTGGATCTATTCGGTACGGAATGGGGAATGAAAGGGCTGACTCAGAAAGCATACAGGGATTCAGCTTTACAGATCAGCCAATCAGTTGCCCAAACTCCCACCAGCAGTGCGTGAGAGTTACCATTGCCCCACACCTTCGGCGTTTGTATTATCTGGCTGTTTTGGTGGTCGGGAGTGGTATCACATTGCAAAGTGTTTTACTTTTAAATATGAATCAGATTAGGTGGTTTTGCCACTACACGAAGTATACAGCCAACTCCCAAACCTCATCTCCAGGGGCAGATTACGTCTGACCTCCTCTCCAAGTGTTCCGTTTACAGCACTGTGCTCCAGCCCATTGCCTCCTTCCTAGTGTTCAAAGCTCAAGTTCCCCCTTGTCTTGGGATTTTTGTGCTCCCTGTTTCCTGCCTAAAATGTTCTCTTTCTAGTTACTCCTGTGGCAAACTCCTTCCTGTTCATCCATACAATCAAGAACTCTCATGGGTGACCAGGTTTCCTCTCAGATGTTACCTCCCTTTCAAGATGTTTTTTCTTAGCCATCAGGGAGTAAGTATAGTCATGGCAGCCCCTTGTAGCACCCATGTTCCCTCCCATTCCCTCTCTTAAGATGTGTTTTCTGGGAGGCTGGAGAAACAGTGAAGCAGTTAAGAGTGCATACTGCCCTTCCAGAGGAAACCAGTTTGGATCCCAGCACCTACATCAGGCAGTTCACAACCATCTGTAATTCCAGCTCTAAGGGATTGGACACTCACTTCTAGCCTCTGAGGATACCCACACACATGTGGCAGACATTCACACAGCCACACATATATACATGGGAAGGATGTGTTTTCTTCCTCCTTATGCTAAAATACAAGCTAACAACAGAGCTCATATATTTATTAATGCCTAAAATGCTGGACACAAAAATATTCAAAAAAATCTTCGTTGGAAAATGTTGAGTGGAAGGGAAAACATTGGTAGACAGCATTTGCAAAGAAAATTATAAAACGGTAAAGCTAAGGGAACCCCTTCCATCTTCCTGTTCTGTTGCTATGAAGAGACACCATGGATTAGTCTATGGTCATCATGGCAGGAAGCATGGCAGCAGGCGGACAGACACGAGGCTGAGAGCTTACATCCAGATCCACAAGCAGTGGGCAGGGAGAGAGAAACTGGTCCTAGGGTGTACTTTTCAAACCCCAAAGCCCACCTCCAGTGGGCCATACCTCCTAATCCTTCCCAAAAAGTTCCATTAACTGGGGACCAAGGATTCAAACATAGAAGCCTATAGGGGACGTGCTCATTCAGACCACCACACCGTCTATCCTCCCACTCAGCTGATAAAAAATTAAGCTCAGAAAGATATAATAACTTGGCCATATTCATGGCATGTTCTTTACAGAGGTGGGGTTTGAAACCACGTTCATTACTTCTATTCTAGTGTCCTACATTGCCTACAAGAATAGGAGACAAATCTTACTCTGTATAAATGTGTCCACAGTTACTGAATGTAGGGCATTGGTGGCTGATTAATCCTGGGGACATCTTTCCTGTACCATGAAGGCCAACAACACAGCAATAAGCTATGAGATGAAATCAATTATGGGTCTCCCAAACCATCCTTGACCTTAGTTCAGAAAAAGAGGGTAATTGAAAGAGTGGATATAGGTTCATTGTCCCTCCTCTGAAGAAAGCAAAGAGAACCATCTTGGCTGGAATCATTTTTCCTGGGCTACAAGAACCTGAGATCTTTCAGGAGACCACGCTGTGCCAGGTGAGAGTCCGATCTCACATGCTTAATTTGGGTGAGACTCAGATCACACCACAGTGTGGGTCTAGGGGCTGGTTGCATAATTGGAGGAGTAATCAGTACCTCGGAGAATGTCAGCCAAAGCACTCCTGACACCACTTTCAGTCTTACTGAATCATCTCCAGACCCCATGACTGGATGAGTCACTGATCTTTGGGGTCATGACTATCAGGTGCTGCCCTAGAAATGAGAGCTAAATTCTTAAGGGGAAAGAGATCCTGTAACTGGAACTCCGGCTTTCCCAGTGGTCCAACCTACCAACTCTTTGGGTTTCCGGAGACTAGTGGAAGACATGTTAGTCTCTTCCTGTCAATCTAAATAATTGAAAGTGGAAACAGAAACCAACTAGAAAGGAGGAAAAGTGGCTATTTGAGAAGAAACCAATCTGGAGCCTCCACACTCAGCTGAGCTGAGCTTCTAAGACAACTCACCCACAAGGCAGGGGATCCCAGCTCCTTGGATATTTCCATACAACTGCTAGAGTGCCATCCCAGCCATGTGCCTGGGGTCTCCCATACAAAGGAATGCTAGAGAGAACGAAGCAGAAGCCACAGTGTGCACCTGCACTCAGGGGTCATATTCCAGTGTATTCACAGTATCTTGCTAGCAATACAGGTCACCCTCTCTAAGATGGGAGGAAACCATACCAGAACATGCCAGAGTCTGGAGGTGGTTTGCCCCCAAAGCGTTCCTGTGCTAGATGCTTGGTGGTTTGAAGAGGTAAGACCTAGAACGAGGTCACTAAGTCACTGGGGGAGGCGGACCTTGGAAAGAAGTCGTGCCAATCTCCCAGGGTAAGTTACTTCTCTCGAGAGTTGATGATAAAGTAAAGCCACCCCGAAGTTCAGGCTCTTCTACACACGATGTCCTCTTCCTGTCTTTGCCATGATGTCATATCACTAGGGTGAGACAAACAAGACTCCTCCCATCTTTGACTTTTAATCTCCAAAAGCTAAATACACATTTTTTTTTAGTGTCTAGTCTTGGTGTATTCTGTCATAACAACGGAAAGTGGACCAGCAGACATGAACCTCAGGAAATAAGTATCAACGTGAAGAACAACCTTGGAAGAATGGCAACCACATCTGGGTTAGATGTCTGAGGAACTGGCCAGAGGTTATGTGCCTTACCAACTGCCAACAAGGACTGTAGCCAGGCTGGCAAACCCCAGAGCCCATACTCTAGCTATATATAACTTGATATGACCTCCTTAATCTCTTGTTATTGCCCCAAGCAAACATGCAGGACACAATTGCTAGGTCAAATTGTGTGGACCTTTTTAATGCTGTTGATACACACTGTAAAAAATATGTATATATATAATCCCCCAAAAGGAAACACTAATTGACAACCTTAGCGAAAAATCCATGTGGACTCCTATCTAGCTCACACAGTGGATATTATCTCTGAGCAAATTTCTATGGATTTTATAGGTTACAAACCCTTGTTTTGATTTTCATTTTGAATATTTCTTCATTTGCTTATTTTACATAGTGGAATCATTTAAGAGCATCAATTTCAAGGAAGATAAGCCAATTTTTCTCTTTTTACTGAGACATATTTGTACATGTTGATGGAGGACAGAATGACAATTTCATAAATGTGTACAGTGTGTGGTAGGCAAATCAGGATAAGAAGATCCTCCATTTGTATCTCTTCTATCGTTGGGGTAGGAAGCATTTTTTTTTTTTTTTTGGTTTTTTGAGACAGGGTTTCTCTGTGTAGCTTTGCGCCTTTCCTGGAACTCACTTGGTAGCCCAGGCTGGCCTCGAACTCACAGAGATCCGCCTACCTCTGCCTCCCGAGTGCTGGAATTAAAGGCGTGCGCCACCAACGCCCAGCTGCATTTTTTTTTAATGTTGGGAACTTTCATGCTCCTTTCTAGTTCTTTCTAAATCTATCATAGATTGTCATACATAATAGTTACTTTAGTGTACTAGAAACACCAGCCCTAATTCCTCCTCTTTGTCTTGGTGCCCTCGACCTGATCTTCTAGCCTCCCCTTTACTATCATCCCCACTCAAGTGACCACAATTCCATTCCACTCCTCTATGAGTTTGACGCATTAGTCCCTACAAATAAATAAAAATGCGTGGTATTGGGGTCTGACTCATTGCATTTAACATGATGACATCCAAATCCATCCATGTTAATGTAAGTTAAATGCAGTTAAATTTCTTTCTTTTTGTAGCAAATGATATTCAATTTTGTGTGCATATCATATTTTCCTTACTCATTTATCTACCAATAGGCACCTTGATTGATTATATATTGACTATTGTGAGTGGTGCTGCAATAAATACAGGCATGCAAACATTTTCTCAACATAAAAATATTATTTCATTTGGATATACACTCACTCATTAGCTGGTTTGCTGGGTCATATGATAACTGTATCTCTGTTTTTAAGGGATTCCCACACTGTTTCCTATACTAATCTACATTCCCATAAACACTGTCTGGGTTCCCTTTTCTCTGCACCTTGCCAGCACTTTTTTTGTCTAGGTTCTTGGTTGGTTGTCTTTTGTCTTTTGATGCTAGCCATTCCAACCAGGCTGAAGTTATATCACACTATAGTTTTTCATTTGCATTTCCCTAATGATCAATGATACTAAACATTTTTCCATATTCCTACTCAGTTATCTTCTTTTGAGAAATGTCTATTCAAATCTTTAGGCTATTTTTAATTGGATTTTTTCCTTCTTCTGGATGTTTGCACTAAGATTTTTTTCTCCCCATGTATTCTGGATATGAATCCCCTGTCAGACAGAGAGCTTACAAGTGCCCCCCCCCCACTATCCATGGTGTCTCTTAGCACTGTAGATTGTTCTCTTGGCCACAGAGAAGATTCTCCATTAGAAATAATCCAATTAACTACTTTTTGTTGTAAATTACAGAATTGAAAGCATGCCAGATAGCTCATGGAAGTTAAAGGAAATGTTAGAAAATACGTCTGAAAATGAGCCACGGTCAAAGCATCCGCAGGGCTCTAGGCAACAGGAAAGGACAGATGGTGGCCTTGCGGGCTACTGCCACCAGGATGAATCGGTTTAATATTTCACCCATCACCTTGGTCGCATGTCTAATTTTGTGTAAGGTGGTACAGGAAGAGGTCCCTTGATTCAACCAAGACAACACAACACAAGATAACACTTAGTCGTGGGGGAAAGGAAATAAATCGCTGTTACAAAAAGGTAGAATAGATCCTAGACAGCTAAAGAACAGTAAATGTCTGCTTGGGACTTAAATCTGATGGTTCCCAAACCTCTAATCTTTTCATTAAATTAAAAGTTCTTGCCTCAGACCTGCACACCTTGGCCCCAAGTTCTGGCCAGCGGGCAGGTTCCCTTCTACCCCCACCCCGACCGGGAAGGGCCCCCTTCTCCAAGATCCCCTGCAGTCTCCAAGCCCTGCCCCCAAGTCCAGCACCCCCAGAG
>CABHPP010111506.1:21822-56115 GCA_902168425.1 Peromyscus attwateri | reverse complement strand
TTTTTCTACAATGAGGATTTCAGTATAGAGTACAAACAGTAGTAATATTAATATATATTAAAACTTTATCTCTTTTTGTAAACTTAAAAACTCAAGTACACTTTAGGGAGTCCTGACTTGAATCCACCTGTCACAGGTCAAATGGCATCCAGAGCAATACTGCTGTCAATCAACAGCTTAAGCTTCCATGACTGAAGGTGAGCTCTCTCTCCCATTTCCCTTGGTTGTGGGACTTCTCTTCTCCCCCTAACCACTAGGACCACAGGCATGGAAGTTTCAAGTATATACCCAAGATAAAGATTTTCTTCTAAATAGCCAGGTATGGTAATGCATGCCTTTAATCCCAGCACTTGGGAGGCAGAGGCCAGCCTGGTCTACAAACCAAGTTCCAGGAAAGCTAGGGCTACACAGAGAAACCTTGTCTCAAAAAGCAAAACAAAATATATCTTTCCCTAAGCTCCTTAACTTTACCTTCCATCTCTAGTCTAAATCTTTAGTAACAGACTTCCAATCAGTGTAGGCTGCAAGCTGCTCTAAAACTGCCCACAACATGCCAGCCCCAGGTGGTCCTTTGGAATAAGGGAGCTAAACAGATGTGCCACCTTTGGCTGGCATTCTAGCCTTTCTGGGCCCTGACAATGTCCTATTTTTCAGCTATGAAGGAGTTAAAGGAGAGATTACACCACCATTATCATTACACAAAGGCTGGAATATCAGGTCCAAAGAAAACATGGAAAAAATGGCAAGCTGTGGTGTCTATCAGTATTCCAAAGCTCATGCTGGCCTCCAGGATCTCTCAACATTGCAAACACCTGTTACAAAGTGCATGCTGGCATCCTGGATCCTCTCAGCTCTCCTCATTCTACCATAAACTTCTCCAGTATGAGAACATGCGAGTTTCCCTTCCCCCAGCTTCTCATTCCAATATAATCCTGCTCTTTTTGCTTTCTCTGTCTTTTCTCTTAGTCTTATCTCTTCAGCTCTTGTTCACTCCTCATCTTGGCCAAGTTCACTGTTCTCTCTCCATGATATGGACTCTTCCAGATGCCTCTGACTGTATGTATTCTTCCTCATATTTACAATAAAAACCCTTCCCTAAACAATGCCTTATAGAGTCATGTCCTTACTTTGTACAGAGACAAACACATTTGCCTTTACTTACTGCTTTTATCTTGTTTACTTTGAAAGACCCCCGCCAGGAGATCTTCCCTCGAGAGAGACCCCAACCCAGGGAGCACGCCACAACCACAAATCAGATGCAACTGCAAGAGGCTTTATTCAGATACACAGGCACCTGGGGCGACAAAGTCTCTCAGAGGACTTGCGCGCCCTCAGGCTGGGGCGGTGGGTTTTTATGGGGTCTGGCAGCGAGAAGTGTGGGTACAGAAGCAAGATGCATGGTTACAGGGTTCTGATTGGACAATTCAGATGAGGCCAGGTTCAAATTTGGGACAGTCTGTGGTTTTCCCTGGTAATCAGATATGCTTGCTGACTTGGCTCTATCTAGAGCACAAACCGTTTTTCTCACCCTTTAGCTCCTAGTCCAGGGGACAGGTGGCTGACCACAGATATCCTGTTTGGCCCTGCACCCTAGTTTTTCTCGTTGGCATTCCCTGCTAGTTACAGGCCTTGCAAAATGGCGTTCCTTAAGCTAAGCTGCAGAGCTGGGGTCTTTCAACTTTAGCTTGCAGTTCAAGATGGTAGAGAAAGCATGGCAGCAGGCAGGCATGGCAGCAGGAGCAGGAAACTAGGTGATCGCATTTCATCCACACACAGGGAGCAGAGAGAGAGAAAGAAAAAAACAGGAAGTGGGGTAACCTGGGACTCTTTGAGTGGAAGCTCTACCTGAACCCCTGGCACCCTGGCATTCCTATACCCAGAGTCTGGAATGTTCTCATGGAAGATCCACCTCAACTCCCCTCCTCCATCTCTTTCTCTAAACCCGCCCCTTCCAGGCCCACCAAACACAGCTCCTCCCCCAGAGAGGCTCAAGGCCACTCCCACAAGGTATATAAGCTGCATCCCAGAAAACAGACATGTGGTTTTCCCGTCTCTCATCCCCATCTCCTCTCTGGGGGGCTGGAGAATCACCTGGGAACACTTTACCCATTAAACTGGGGCTTTTCTAATTCAGTGTGATTTGGTTTGATTTGGATTGCTGCATTGGTGGAGAGGCTTTTTGGGGTGCAAAAAACTTACTAAGGACCACATGTTGGACTATATGTACCTAAATGGGAGTATTTCATAATGAAACCATAACAGACTCCTACTCAGGTTCTAGTTAGAGGTTTCTTCTCTATCCTATCTTATCACATGATAGTCCAAGCTACCCTAGAAATGACTACATTCCTTCTGCTTCACTTTACTGGGTGATCAGATTACAGGTGCCAGCCACCACACCTGGCTTCCTATTCTCTTCTTAAACCACTGTTTTTCCTCAGTTCCAGATACTCTGTTTTCAAATTTTCCTCCTCACAGCCTCTTCTGCTGGATTCTACCTTTAGATTTTTCTGGCTGTAAAGTTAAATTCCCCCTGGACATCCTATCTATGCTCACTCTTTCAATATAATCAACCAGCTCTTTGGCTTTACCAAGTAGCTACATGCTATCCCCACCTGCCTCAATGCACATCTCCCATCTATCAGTTTACCCCTTGAAATTTCACCTTGAATATATAACTGCCAATTTAACTTTTCTACCGCCTATCATTTTTAGACATTAGAAATTCAAAAGTAGATACTATGTGCTGGGTAAGATATGGCATAGATGAAGTCTTCATATGGCCAGGCATGGAGAAGAGTCTGTATAAAAGCCATCCTTTTCCTTCTGGCAGCATTACTACTTTATCCCAATTAATTTTTGTTTAATTCTCCTTAATACAATTATCCAGTTTTGCTCATTATCAAGCATGATTTTTTCTCATTTCTTTCAATTTAGCCCTATTTCTCCATTTTGTTCTATTATATATTTTGTCATATTTTGATATTATCTTCTTGGTTTTGCCTTTAAAATCTTTCTCATTGTTGGAAAAGCTTTTCTTTTTCTTATCTCTTGCTCTTTTTCTCTCTGTGGCATCATCTTCACAACTCTTCTTTTTCTTTTCATTCTTAACCATGCTTCTCCTCCATGTTTCCCTTTTATCTCACTATTTACTGTTTCCACACTTAATCTAAGTCATTTTGAACTTCATAGTACTTTATACACTAGTCTTGAGATTTTTCTACTTTAAGATCATTAGTGATATGCCCCGGCCAGCGGCGTCTCAACAGGGGCAACCCACCTGCAGGAGAGAATGAAAGGGATGGAGAGACACAAAAGAAGACAGCAAGCCAGGGTTCTGATCAAGCTGCAAATTTTATTTTCCTCAGCAAGGCTTATATAGCATGGGAGGGAGAGGGGGCAGGAAGGAGGGAAGGGGTGCAGGACATGCTGGATGTGCAGTTGAGGGGAGACATGCAGGTGAAGGAGGATGTGCAGGTTGTGAGGCTGCAGGATGTTGTGCTAAGTGGTAAGGTCACACTGGTCAGGGTCCATTGTTCTGTTGCTATGCTACCTGACCGCGGAATGTTCTTTATCTTTGAGGGCATCTGATTTAGGGCCTGTGGCTTGTTCTCTGTCCTAGCTAGTACTTTTCCATGGTTCATGTTTGGTCCCTGACAGTGATATATTAGTTGTATTTGTCAACTTTAAGTGTCTCTTATGTGGTTTGATTGTGTTACTGTTATAGCAGTTTTTTCTCCTCTCTGAGTAGGATTGTGCATTAAGTTCTCAAGGGTAAACCGTTTCAACAAGAAGTATACCAAGAAAAAATCAGAAGAGATGTTCACACCAACAGATGCACAAGTCTCAACAGAAAGAAACTAAACATGATTCTTCAATAATCCTTCAACTACTGAGTCCAAAGATGGTAAAATTTAAAATTTCAAAAGTTTACTAGTAAAAATGATCAGTGACCTCCAAAAGGATACAAATTAGCAGATCAATTCAACCTAGGTCTACATAGTGAGGTCCAGGCCAGCAAAAATTACAGAGTTAAACTATGTCCTGAAAAACAAATAACAACAAACAATAAAGTCTACAAAACAAAAAAATAAACAACAGCAAAAACAAAACACTAGATAATAAAGCCAGAAATGTGGCTCAGATCTCTGAGCATTTGGGAAGTGGAGGCCAGTTTAAGAGTTCAAGACCAGCCTCACCCATATAGTAATTCAAGGCCAGGCTGTCTATCTGACTGCTGCATATGTAGGTGACAGGGAGAAGGAGAGAAAACACAGGAGAGAAGGAGGTGGTGGAGAAAGGGGAACAAATGAATGAATAAAAATAGATGATTGAAAACCATTCTCTTCACCAAAAAGATGGTCAACTTAAAACTATCCTGTCATATAAAATCTTTCAAAGAAGTTTTTTCATAATAGTTACTTGAAAAAAAAAAGACATTTCCCCATAAACTAGTAGTTCAGAAGCCTAAGCATCTATCAGAATCCCCCAAAGGACTTGCTAAAGTTTTCCTATGCCTTTATTTAGAGGTCTTGATTCAATAAGCTTAGAAAGAGTTAGAGAGACTGCAACTGTTCCCTGAGACAGAGCCTGCCAGCACCCGACTGGATTAAGAGGTGAGTCTTTATCCTCATACCCAAACACCCCAGCCCCTAGGCTTTGGCCTAGGGGCACAACCCTGAGCCCCTACACCCCCACCCATTGCAGTTCCAGTTTCAGGCCAGTTGGCAGGCAGACATCCTGTACACATTTCAGACTACTCCCATCCCCCATCAGACCCTGTAACCCAAGTCCCACCTCCCCCAAATCGCACCCACCCTCCAAGAATACAACTGTTCCCTGAGACAGAGCCTGCCAGCACCCAACTGGACTAAGAGGCCAGTTGACAGGCAGACATCCTGCAGACAGGTCAGACTACCACCATCTACCACACGGTAAGACTGCAGCTACTCCCTGAGACAGAGCCCACTAGTGCCAGGTGGACTAAGAGCTGATCTCTTAGACAAAAAGTCCATCAGCATCGACTAGACCACTGGATCAAGAGTATCAATCAGACAAAGAAAGGCTCCCTCAGACACAGACACCACTTGCACCAAGTGGAGAAAGAGATGGGTAGACTCCAGTGTAAAAATACAGTCAACAATATAAAAACCAATATGGCTCCATCAGAACCTACATCATCAAGACCTGAACATCCCAACACAGAAGAAATGGAAGATATCTACCATAAAAATGACTTTAAGAAGATATTAAAGATCTTAAAAGAGGAAATGAAAAATTCCCTTAAAGAAATTGAGGAAAAGTCAAACAAACAATGGGAAGAAATCAGTAAATCCCTTGAAAACCAAGAGAAAGCAATTAAACAAATGAGGGAAGCAGTTCAAGATTTCAAAACTGAAATGGAGTCAATAAAGGAGACACAAACTGAGGTAATGCTGGAAATGGAAAATCTGAGTAAACCAACAGGAAATACAGATGCAAGTATAACCAACAGAATGCAAGAGATGGAAGAGCAGGTCTCTGGCATTGAAGATACAGTAGAAGAAATAGATTCATCAGTCAAACAAAACACTAAAACCAACAAAGTCATGACCCAAAATGTCCAGGAAATTTGGGAGACCATGAAAAGACCAAACCCAAGAATAATAGGGATAGAAGGAGGAGAAGAATACCAACTCAAAGGCACAGAAAATATATTCAACAAAATCATAGAAGAAAACTTTCCCAACCTAAAGAAGGAAATGCCTACAAAAATATAAGAAGGTTACAGAACACCAAATAGACTGGATCCAAAAAAAAAAAGTCCCCTTGCCACATAATAATCAAACCACTAACCATACAGAATAAAGAAAAAATATTAAGAGCTGAAAAGGTAGCCGGGCGGTGGTGGCGCATGCCTTTAATCCCAGCACTCGGGAGGCAGAGGCAGGTGGATCTCTGTGAGTTCGAGGCCAGCCTGGTCTACAAAGCGAGTTCCAGGAAAGGCGCAAAACTACACAAAGAAACCCTGTCTCAAAAAACCAAAAAAAAAAAAAAAGAGCTGAAAAGGAAAAAGGCCAATTAACATATAAAGGCAGACCCATAAGAATAACACCTGACTTCTGACTTCTCAATGGAGACTCTAAAAGCCAAAAGGTCCTGGACAGATGTTATGCAGATACTAAGAGACCATGGATGCCGACCCAGACTATTATACCCAACAAAACTGTCAATCAACATAGACGGAGTAAACAAAATATTCCATGATAAAAAGATTCATACAATATCTCTCCACAAATCCAGCCCTACAGAAAGCACTTGAAGGAAAAATCCAACCTAAGGAAGTTAGATACACCCATGAAAACACAGGCAATAGATAGTCCCATACCAACAAATACCAAAGAAGGGAAACATACAACACTATCACCAAAAAATAACAGGAACTAACAATAACTGACCATTAATATCTATCAATATCAATGGTCTCAATTCACCTATAAAAAGACACAGGCTAACAGAATGGATACAAAAACAAAATCCAACCATTTGTTGCATTCAAGAAACACAACTTCAAAGACAGACACCACCTCAGAATAAAAGGCTGGGAAAAAACATTCCAATCAAATGGATTTAAGAAGCAAGCTGGTGTAGCTATCCTAATATCTAATAAAATAGACTTCAAACTAAAATCAACTGAAAGAGATCAGGAAGGACACTACATATTTACCACAGGGAAAATCCAACAAGATGAAGTCTCAATCTGAATATTTATGCCCCAAATACAAGGGCACTGACGTTTGTAAAAGAAACATTACTAAAGCTTAAATCGCATATCAAACCCCATACACTATTAGTGGGAGACTTCAACACCCCACTCTCACCAATGGACAGTTCTTCCAGACAGAAATTTAACAGAGAAATAAGGAAACTAACAGACATTATGACTCAAATAGACTTAATAGATATTACAGAATATTCCACCCTAACACAAAAAAATATACCTTTTTTTCAGCTCTTCTCCATGGAATCTTCTCCAAAATCGGCCACTTGCTTGGTCACAAAGCAAGTCTCAACAGATACAAAAAATTTGAAATAACCTCCTGTGTCTTATCAGACTACCATGGCTTAAAGTTAGACTTCAACAACAACAAAAATTACAGAAAACATACAATCTCATGGAAACTGAATAATGCCCAATTGAATCACCAATGGGTCAAGGAAGAAATAAAGAAAGAAATTAAAGATTTCCTAGGATTCAATGAAAATGAATGTACAACATTCCCAAACTTATGGGACACTATGAAAGCAGTGCTAAGAAGAAAATTCATAGCTCTAAATGCCCCCATAAAAAAGTTGGAGAAATCTCACACTAGTGACTGAACAGCACAACTGAAAGCTCTAGAACAAGAAGCAAACTCACCCAGGAGAAACAGATGCCAGGAAATAATCAAATTGAGGGCTGAAATCAATAAAATAGAAATAAAGAGAACAATACAAAGAATCAATGAAACGAAGAGTTGGTTCTTTTGAGAAAATCAACAAGATAGGTAAGCCCTTATCCAAATTAACCAAAAAGCAGAGAGAGAGCATCCAAATTAACAAAATCAGAAATGAAAAGGGGGACTTAACAACAGACAATGAGGAAATCCAGAGAATCATCAGGTCATACTTCAAAAAACTATACTCCACAAAACTGGAAAATCTGAAAGAAATGGACGATGTTCTGGATAGGTACCCCATACCAAAGTTAAATCAAGACCAGATAAACTATTTAAATAAACCAATAACCCCTAAGGAAATAGAAACTGTCATTAAAAGTCTCCCAACCAAAAATGCCCAGGACCAGATGGTTTCAGCACAGAATTCTACCAGGTTTTCAAAGAAGAGCTAATACCAATACTCTTCAAATTGTTCCACACCATAAAAACAGAAGGAACATTACCAAATTCTTTTTATGAGGCTACAGTTACCCTGATACCCAAACCACACAAAGATGCAACAAAGAAAGAGAACTACAGACCAATCTCCCTCATGAACATTGATACAAAAATACTCAATAAAATACTGGCTAACCGATTACAGGAACACATCAAAACAATTATCCACCGTGACCAAGTAGGCTTCATTCCAGGGATGCGAGGATGGTTCAACATATGAAAATCTGTCAATGTAATACACCATATAAACACACTGAAAGAAAAAAAACCACATGATCATCTCATTAGATGCTGAAAAAGCCTTTGACAAAATCCAACACCCCTTCATGAAAAAGGTGTTGGAGAGATCAGGAATACAAGGAACATACCTAAACATAATAAAGGCAATTTACAGCAAGCCGTCAGCCAACATCAAAGTAAATGGAGAGAAACTCAAAGCAATTCCACTAAAATCAGGAACAAGACAAGGCTGTCCACTCTCCCCATACTTATTCAATATAGTACTTGAAGTTCTAGCTAGAGCAATAAGACAACAAAAGGAAATCAAAGGGATACAAATTGGAAAAGAAGAAGTCAAACTTTCATTATTTGCAGACGATATGATAGTATACATAAGTGACCCCAAAAATTCTACCAGGAATTCGTACAGTTGATAAACTCCTTCAGCAAAGTGGCAGGATACAAGATTAACTCAAAAAAAATCAGTAGCCCTCCTATATACAAATGAAAAGGGGCTGAGAAAGAAATCAGAGAAACATCACCCTTTACAATAGCCACAAATGATATAAAATACCTTGGGGTAACTCTAACTAAGCAAGTGAAAGACCTGTATGATAAGAACTTTAAGTCTCTGAAGAAAGAAATTGAAGAAGATATCAGAAAATGGAAAGATCTCCCATGCTCGTGGATAGGTAGAATCAACATAGCAAAAATGGCAATCTTACCAAAAACAATATACAGATTCAATGCAATCCCCATCAAAATCCCAACACAATTCTTCACAGATTGGAAAGAACAATACTTAACTTTATATGGATAAACAAAAAACCTAGGATAGCTAAAAGAATCCTATATAATAAAGCAACCTCAGGAGGCATCATGATCCCCGACCTCAAGCTCTACTATAAAGCTATAGTAATAAAAACAGCTTGGTACTGTCATAAAAACCAACACGTGGACCAACAGAATCGAATTGAAGACCCTGACATTAATCCACACACCTATGAACATATGATTTTCGACAAAGAAGCCAAAACTGTACCATGGAAAAAAGAAAGCACCTTCAACAAATGGTGCTGGTATAACTGGATGTCAACATGCAGAAGATTGCAAATAGATCCATATTTTATGCCATGCACAAAACTTAAGTCCAAGTGGATCAAAGACCTCAACACAAGTCCAGTTACACTGAACTGGATAGAAGAGAAAGTAGGAAGTAGTCTGGAACAAATTGGCACAGGAGACCACTTCCTGAATATAACACCAGTAGCAGAAACACTGAGAGTGACAATTAATAAATGGAACCTTCTGAAACTGAGAAGCTTTTGTAGAGCAAAGGACACGGTCAATAAGATCAAACGACAGCCTACAGAATGGGAAAAGATCTTCACCAACCCCACATCTGACAGAGGGCTGATCTCCAAAATATATAAAGAACTCAAAAAGCTAGACATGAAAATACTGAACAATCCAATTAAAAAATGGGCTACAGAGCTTAACAGAGAATTCTCAACAGAAGAATCTCAAATGGCTGAAAGACATTTAAGGAACTGCTCAACATCCTTAGTCATCAGGGAAATACAAATCAAAACAACTCTGAGATAACCATCTTACACCTGTCAGAATGGCTAAGATCAAAAACATTGAAGACAGCTTATGTTGGAGAGGATGTGGAGCAAGGGGAACACTCCTCCACTGTTGGTGGGAATGCAAACTTGTACAGCCACTCTGGAAATCATTATGGCGGTTTCTCAGAAAGTTGGGAATAATTCTTCCTCAAGACCTAGTTATACCACTCTTGGGCATATCTCAAGTGTGGTCAATATCTCAAGGAATGCTCAATCTTACCACAAGTACACATGTTCAACTATGTTCATAGCAGCATTATTTGTAATAGCAAGAACCTGGAAACAACCTAGATGCCCCTCAACTGAAGAATGAATAAAGAAAATGTGGCACATATACACAATGGAGTACTTACTCAGTGGTAAAAAAACAATGATATCATGAAATTTTCAGGCAAATGGATGGATCTAGAAAATGTCATCTTGAGTGAGGTAACCCAGACTCAAAAGGACAAACATAGTATGTACTCACTCATAAGTGGATAATAATGGGAGGGAAGGGATGGCCAGACTGCAACCCACAACTCCAGAGAGGCTAGCTAACGTGAAGGGACCCTGGGAGGGACACATGAATGGCCCCATGAAGGTGGGGTGGATGGGATCTGCATGAGTCGACTGGGTGTGGGGGGTGGTGGAGGGCGAGGAGTGGGGGATGAGAATGTGGGGAGATGGGAGGGTCGAGCTGGAACGGGGACAGAGTGGGAGGGCAGAGAGGAAGATACCATGATAGATGAGGACATCATAGGAATGGGAAGAGGCAGAGTGCTGGGAAGACTCTCAGGAATCCACAAGGTTGACCCCACCTTGGTCTGCTGGCAGTGGTCCAGAGGATGCCTGGACTGGTCTACTCTGGTGACCAGCCTAGCAAATAACCTAGCTGTCATCATAGAGCCTTTGTCCAGTGACAGATGGAGGCAGATACAGAGACCCGTGGCCAGGCACCAGGCTGAGTTCCAGGAATCCAATTGATGAGAGAGAAGACAGATACTGCAGATGAGGGATGTCGAGATCATGATGGGAGGACGTGCAGAGATGACGGACCACACTGATGGAAACCCATGAACTGTGGACTGGTGGCTGAGGAGCCCCCATGGGACTGGACTAGGCCCTCTGGACACAGAAGACGGTTGTTTGGCTTGAAGTGTTTTTGGGGGCATCCAGGCAGGGGGATCAGGATCTGTCCCTGGTGCATGGGCAGGCTTCTGGGAATCCAGTGCCAGTGGTATGACACCTTGCACAGCCTTGGCGCAGTGGGAGGGGGATTGGACCTGCCTGGGCTCAGTGAGCTGGGCTCTGCTGACTCCCCATGGGAGACCTTGATTTGGGGGATGTAGGGATGCAGAGTGGCTTTGGAGGGAGGGGTAGGGGTGGGAGGAGGGAGGGGGTCTGTGGATGGCATGGGGAGTGAGTGGAGAATTTCTTAGTAAAGAAAACTAAAATAAAAAATAAAAAAAGAGTTAGAGAAAGTAGATATCAAGCAGATACCAATGGACCAGTCTGACTCCATCTTAAGTTTGGAAGTCACCTTATTACAAGATCAAAATAAGTTCATGACTGTTTTCTGTAAAACTTGTTTGATCATGTCTTAACCCATCTTCTGGAATTTGATATGTTTTACACCCTATGGAATTTGACTAACTCCCTGACCATATCTACTCTGATAAGATGTTCCACCAAATAATGTTGAGGTGTTCTATGAAGTTCCTACATAACCAAAATTCCTCTGGAAATCCCCCAAACCTTGGTAATCTCCTAGTCTTGCAGGTTTGGGTCTATAAAAAAATCCCACATTTCCTATGACCGAGATTGACCTATCAAATTCCACATTTAGGGAGAGGCAGTCACTGGACAAACTATATTGCACACATATAATAAAGCTGCCTATACATTTGGCTAATTTGAGTAATGCTCTTTACTCTTGTTCAGTGGGATTAACTATACCAGATGTGCTTAAGGTTGCTATGCTTTCTTCTTTTTATTATATACATTTTCCTTTAAAATTTTTATATATATTTTGGTTGTATTCTTTTCCCTTCTCCAACTTCTCCCAGACCATCCCCCAAATTCTTTCTCTTTCTAAACAATTAAAAAAAAACCAAACAAAATAAAACACCCCTAAAGTACAATGAAACAAAAACCTACAAAAATACTCATTTTGTGTTGGCCAGCTTCTCCTACACATGTGGCCTGCCTTGGTACATTGTGTAGGGTAAAAAGGGCCAAGAAAAAACACTCTAACCTTGACTTGACCCCAGGACTAGGACTTGAAATCCCACCAATCCCTGAACTTGCCCCAGAGATAAGCTGCAGATTCCTACTAATCCCTGAGCTTGCCCCAGAACCAGTCTACAAAAACCCACCAATCCCAAGCCATTATGAAAAAGCTCCACCACCCCATCCCTCAAAAAACCCTATATTAGCTCTGTACTCTGTTCAGTTTGCTGCTGCTTCTCACCCTAGAGGCAGTCACCCTCCTGGACTTTTTTTTCCCAATAAATCTCTTGAGTGAGGTTTGGTGTACAGTGTGACACTTTTGCTGGAGTGGAGTCCAGCTGTAACAGCTTTTGGTGGAGCCAGAGTGAAGCAGAACTATAACACTTTTGCTGGGGAATTTTTCCTCTAGCTGAGGAGAGTTGTTATACTTCTGGAGACCTGGGTAAAGCTGTGACACTTCCCTGGACCCAAGCAGAACTGTAACACTTCTCAGGAGCTAAGTAAGCAGAGCAAAACTGTAACACTTTCACTGGGAAAAACTCTCCCCTAGTGGAGCAGAGTTGTTACACTTGCATTGAGGAAACCATTCTCTGGAGCAGAGCTGCTGTACTTACAGTGACTTTGTGGATTCCTTGGCTCTCAACTGCCAGGATACCTTTCCATCCAAGCTACAATGTAGTGTTATTCTATTGAAAAGTATTGATTTTTTCCTTTCCCATCAGGTATCAATATAAAATAACATCTTGGTTAGGGGACTTTGTACCCACTTCCCTTCCTCCATGCTGGGATTTGGTCTGGCTTGAACTTGTGCAGGTATCTTAGTTATTGTTCTACTGTTGTAATGAGATACTATGACCTAGGCATCTTATAAAAGAAAGAATTTAATTGGGGGCTTGATTACAATTTTAGATTAGTACATTATCATCATGGTGGGAAGTATAGTGGCAGGCAAGTATGGTACTGGAGAAGGAGCTGAGAACTCACATCTGTTCTGAAAGTTGTAGGCAGAAGCAGTGAGACTTTGCATGGGCTTTTGAAACATGAAAGCCTACTCCCAATGACACACTTCCTCCAACAAGGCCATACATCTTAATCCTTATCAAAAAGTTCCTTTAACTGGTGACTAAGCATTCAAATATATGAGCATATAGGGGGCATTCTCATTCAATCAACCACAGTAGGTCTTGTGTGTGCTGTAACAGTTTCTGTGAATTCATGTGCAACAGTGCAAGGAAAATGCTATTTCCTTGGAGTCATTCCCTACCTCTATCTCTACAATCTTTCTGACTCCTTGTCTGAGTAAGTTCCCCAGCCTTGAGGGGCGGGGTTTGATAAAGACATCCATTTAGGGCTGAGTGCTACAAGGCCTCTCATTCTCTGCACATTGTTCAGTTGTGGCTCTCTGTGTTAATTCCCATCTACTATAAGAGGAAGCTTATCTGATGAGAATTGAGCAAAGCATTTATCTATATGTAGACATCAGTAGATTGAAAGAAGAGACTGAGATGACTGCTAAGGTGTCTTCCATCTCTAAAGCTACTTGGTGATTCTTTGATACTATGCTATATACTCTGACCTTTTTTAAGGAAACAAGGAAGATCTTCAAGTCCTAAACAAATATTGTTAGGCAATAATGACCTCTGCTGGTTAGATGAGATCCTATACCAATAATAATCAAATTTTCTTATCCTAGGAAAGAGATATTAGTGGCCACTCTGTTCACCCAGACATACCTCCTTCACATAGACATATTATCTAGAGTGGGAAACTGAAACTTAAAATGTCAACTATCTAAGTCCAAACAAAGAATCACTCATAACTGAAGAACCTGAGGGGACCAGTCACCTTTTCTTCCTTTCTAGGGCATTCTTGTCACAAATGGCCTCATCTTTCCAAGTATGAGTGACACCCATGACTGTCAATAGATTCTTGTTTCTTTTTCTGGATCACTAGCATGAAATTTATTCCTGAATGCCATACACAGCAAGTACCTGACCTGAGCCAGAAGCATTGGACCTATTGATACCTTCTCTGTGCTCTGTGATTTTGAGTTCCATTGTTTGGTAGAAAGTGAAGTTGAACTGTTAATTTGATAGATTCTGCTAAGAGGTATAATATCAGTTAATCTAATGCATTCCTGCTGAGGTCCTGACCTGGTTCCAGAGAGTAGCACCTAGCCCTAATCCTTCCTTTGTTTAACCACACCTTTTGTTTCTCTTACCTTTTGTTTCTCATATTGCCCTATGTGAATCTTGTTTGAGAGTCAAGGATTAGAGAGTCTCCCAAGGATCAAAGGCCTATGCAAAACTTGGTTCAGGAAACCCAGAAAACTGTGTACCTGAGAAATCAAGTAATTTGCATTTGGCATTTTGTCTCTGGGAACTCCTTTTAGGTTGCTTTGAAGGAATGGAAATTAACTGTGATTAGAGAGAAATAAAAATGCCCTAGGCGAAGGGATAGTGCTTCAGTCCTTTGAGGCTGGACCCCCCTGCAGCCATGAAAGGCTATATTCATTCTTAAGATGCCTGTGAGTCTTCATTCCATGAACTCAAGTGTCATGACTCGTGTCATGACACACAGTGACAAGTTAAGGATATCTGTCTCCATTTTACAAACCAAGGAATTGAGGCCAAAGGAAGATAATTACCTAGATTGTCCATCTTGACACACTTCTTTACTCTCTCCTGAATTCAAGGGGCTTCAAGTCAAGTAGAAAAGCAAAGGACCAAGTATAAAACAAAATTGTCCAAATATTGGCTTGTAGGTACAACACCACAACACTAGTGTTGTGACATTCTCAAGATCTAGTTAAAACTGGTTGGGTGATGTCAGAGGCTGAATCAAAAATTTGGAACTGTGGCCTTTGACAGAAGGTAGGGTACCTCAGTGGGAAGATAATGAAGAAAGACCTAGGGTATTTATGTTGGGACAGATCAGAGAATCCTTACTCCTTAGCTGGTAGAGTTGAGTCTTTGTAGTAGAGACTAACTGGAATTTCAGAACTGATATGATATAAAAAATTAGGAAAGACTGGGGCCCTTTATCTGTGGTGTTTTTAGACTGAGATGGGAGCAACCTGATGCTTCATTCCAGGTTGTCTTTTGAAAATAGGTATTTGAAGGCATCCATGGTGTTGCAGCTCTCAGAGACCAGTCCACTGTAATAGGATGTGACATGTGACAATTTGTACATGGTTTTAAAGGGGTTTTAAATTTATAATATGAATAATTATATTATGAATATTCATATAATATGAGTAATCATGTTGTGGTATGAAAAATCGTATCTAGTATTATGATTGGAGGCACTGTGAAAGACAGTCTACCTGGAAAAGAACTTCACTTGACAATGAAAACAGACAGAAGTTCTGAAATAAAAAAAACTGTAGACCTTGCAAATACAAGCGTGAGAACTAAATGATGAAGGTCCAGGTGTATCAATTTAATGAGGTAGGTATTACAGTTGAGAACCTAACAAGCACACTCAGCTTCCTATAACCCAAGAACAGGCATACTCTGTGCTATAAAGGAGAGTTTGGGAAGTGATAGGGAAACTAAGAAGCCATTTTTTTTTTCAGAACTCTGCTAGAGGCAAGATTGGGCCATTAACCAATGCCTGGAAGAGTCAGCAAGGATCTCCCCCTTAGGCCCATGTTGTTGGTTTGCTGACAAGGGTTTTTGTTAAGGTCTCCAGCAAATGTCCTTGGCAAGTAGAGATTAGGAAGTACATCATTTTCCCTGCAGGAAAAGAGAAGTGAAAACTAGGCTGTCTTCTTTCTATGTGAAAGTCCCCCAGAATGGAACTAATAATTCACACAACCATGCCAGTGACTTTATTCTAATCAAAAGTGTTGGGGACTATAGGGACTCCTAAATTGGGGAGACACCAAATTCAAGAGAAAAAAAAGGACCTCCATTTCAGAAGAAGTCCCAAGTCTGTAGTAACACATTCCCTCTAGGATAGCTCTTAGGTATGGGAGTAGCCTTAGGGAGCCTATGGTAAGGAAAAGTTCAGCATCTTGCCTTGGAGCAGAAATAATAATGGGATGTTCTTCTTTTGGGACTGTTTGAGTTTCAAGGTCCCCAAGGATTTCAACATCTGGAATAAATATTCCTAAATAGGGAATGCCTTTGTTGTGGGTAACGTCTTATAGATATCTTGAAAGGATCCAAGCTGCATCCTTCCAAGTATGAGGGATATCAGAGACAGGTAGAGTCTGCATTGAATATTGGAAGAAAGGAAGCCATCTCTTAGCAGATGACTACCACCAAGCCACCCCATGAAGTCAAAACATGAAAATCTCTTATGGCTCTGCAACATCTATTCTCCTGAAATGGCTCATTAATAGGGTGATAGGATCGATTTTTCAGTACTAGGCAGATAAGAACTAGATTAGTCTGATTCACAGATAGTCTAGATTGCCAGCTATTTGTCATTGCTGTATGTCCAATATCCAGTAGGAGGCACTGTCACATAGGAGGCAACTGATAGTTTTCAAATAACAAAATTTAAAAAATGAATAGAAAACATTCTTGGCTATCTGTGATAAAATAAAAAAACTAAAAGAAAAAATTTTTTTGTATAATAGAAAAGGAACAAATTAAGAGACTTATTGGTAGTGGGATGGGGGCTATGATATTTAAAATGTTGTCTGTGTAGAAGTCCTCCTCTGTTCCCTGATATCGTTGTTTTTATCAAAGTTATCAGACTTGTGTGACTTTATTTTTTAAAAGTAAAAATGTAGGATTGTGTGATATCTCACATCTGAAATTCTAGCACATAGGAGGCTCAGGTAGTATGATTGCCAGGAGTTCAAGGCCAGCCTGGACTAGAGAGAGAGAGAGAGAGGAAGGGGGGAACTATCTCTAAAAGTAAGTAAGTAATAAATATTTAGATGTGTTTTATGTAACATACAATGCAACATCAGATTGCAAGAGAGATTTAGAGTAAATGTTTGAGCTATGAAATAGCAAAATTTTCATAAGAAATTTTCTCCTAAGAAACCTATTGATGGGGAAGGAAATCTATGATTTTCATTCAATTATAATAATGTAAGAATCTATAAAAGAAAGCAACATTCTTGGTAGACTAGAATTGGATTTCAGACTAGATTTTAAATGATTATTTTCCTAGATTTTTACTCTTATGTCAGCAAATGTGATTTACTTCACTTATTTAATCAACAAAATTTACTGGGCTCACAGACTTGTAGACATTAATGAATGAGCCAGGAGCAACATAAGAACATTGTTTTGGAGGTGTTTATCTAGGGAAGGAGACAGGTGGTAATCAAGAAAACAGTAAGATTTCTTTTAAAATGTATGAAGATGATATAGAAGGGAATGTCACAGAGATGGGTAGGCAAAGGATGTCATACTCTCTGTTTTGTGGATGCAGTCTTATTGAAACCCAGCTACTCCCATTAACTACTGTCTGTAGTTGTTGCTTTTGTGATACTACTATAGTTGGATCTTCCTTGTCTAAAATGTGTGAGAGCAGAGTATTTTGGATCTTGGAATACTTGGGTATGCCAGAATAAGCTACCTAGGGATTGTGATCCAAATTTAAATAGAAAATACATGTATGTTTCATATATGACTACCTTGACATAATTTTATACACTATTTTTAAAAATTTGTGTGAAAATTTCATGTTCTGGAATTTTTGATGAGTGGCATCATCTTAATACTCAAAATGTTTCAGAATTTTGGAGCATTCCAAATTAAAGATAGTTCATACATATAGCTTGAGAAGGTGCTACAGAGAGACTTTATGGCCCACAAGGCAGAACATGTTTATTCTAAGGTTCTTTGTTGAAGTAAAGCAATCACTGTGGATTGCTTGGATAGAATGTAACTAGGAGATGAACTTTTCAGATCAAGGAGGGAGGGAGGGACCTTCTGAAGAAGTGATTTTGGAGCTCAAATCTGCTCCAAATCTGAAACATGATAAAGAAGCCAGGTGTAGAAAGATCTGTGGGCCCACTCAAATGAAGGATATATTTCAGAAAGCTTAGAGATCTTAACAAGCTTGGTGGTATCTGTGCAATAACTAACAAAGACCATCATGGCTGCAATACATAGTCATGAGACTCACAGTGTGAACTAGGATAAAGGAGATACACATAATGTGCCATGGAAGTTTGGATGTCACTTTAAGTCAATGGTCACTCATTGGAACATCTGAGGTGATGGCATGACATTTAATTAGAGAAAAGAAACACCAGCTCCTGGATTAAGTTTAGACAAGAGATTGTTAATAAAATAGTTCACGTGAGGAATGGTGGCTTGGATTGTGTCATAACAATAAGGATGGGGATAATTAGGTAAATTTGTTGGAGAACTAATAGAAGGGATAAGATGTATGTGGAATAAGGGAAAAAGAATGAAGGACAACTGATCGAAATTTTAAAAACAAACTCTTTATTGAAATGGGAAAAACTACAATGTTGAGAAGGGGAGAGATGGAACTGTGGGACTTGGGTTAAATTTTTAAAGTTATAATGTCTACTAGATATTATAATATCTGGAGATACTATAGAATCTCCAGATTCCTATAGCTCAGGAAAATCAATTAAATAATTAAATAAAATGATCAACAGAGATGATATTCAAAGTTATAAGTGAATGAGATCAAATATGACAGGGATTCTTAATTCACCTGTACAATTTTATTAACAATCTCTTGTCTAAACTCTTAGGTCAACATTCACCTAAATATTAGTCAGAGTTCTCTAGAAGAACAGAACTTATAGAATGAATGTATAATATATCCCATATATTATATACAATATATATATATATATATAACTATTATATGTGTGTGTGTGTGTGTGTGTGTGTGTGTGTTTTATTAGAATGACTTACAGGTTGTGTTACAGCTAGTCCAACAATGGCTATCTTCCAGTGAGAGGTCCAAAAATTCAGTAGTTGTTTAGTCAATGAGACTGGATGTTTCAACTGGTCTTCAGTATGTACCAGGATCCTAAAGGTGTAGGGTCTAATGCCAGTGAAGAAATGGACTTGCCAGCAAGACAAGAGCAAGCAGGCAAAGAAGGAAAGCTTCCTTCTTTCATGCCCTTCATATAGGCTGACACCAGGTGTGACCCAGATTAAAAATGAATCCTCCCACTTCTAAAGATCCAGATTAAAAGAAGGTCTTTCCACGTCAAATGATTTAATTTAGAAAAAAAAATCCTCCACAGATGTACCCAGACACTTGGGATTTAATTCATTTCATATGTAGTCAACTTGGCAACCAAGAATAGCCATCAAGTTAATGGATAGTAATGTCCAGTTCATAGGACATTTGACAATGTCCATAGACATTTTTGGCTATCAGGAGGAGGGAGCTGCTAGCATCTAGAGAGTAGAGGTCAGAGATGCTGATAAACCTCCAACAACGCAAATGATGTAATTGGGTCCTTTTACAATGCATAAGCACAGACACATCCCATTTAAAATGTCAAAAGTGCCAGGAAACCCTGGTGTGTCATTTTAGAGAAATACAGACCATTTATAGATGACATTTTAGTGAGTCATATATCCCTTCTTCTATTTCTTCTAAAAATGAATGACTGCATGATCTGATTTGCTGCATTAGAAGATGTGAATTATGACTAAGTCTGATGAAAAATTATAAAGCAGGGAAGACAGAAAAAAATTCTATTTTCCCTTCCCAAGGAGATCCATGTGTTGTGCCTTGAGCCGCCTTGTCACTTAGCCTCTCTGGGTCTGTGGATTGTAGTGTGATTATCCTTTACTGTACAGCTAATATCCACCTATAAGTAAGTACATACCATGTTTGTTTTTCTGGGCTGTGTTACCTCACTTAGGATGATATTTTTCTAGTTTATCCATTTGCCTGCAAATTTCATGATTTTAATTTTTTAAAACAGCTGAGTAATACTCCAATGTGTAAATGTACTACATTTTCTTTATTCATTTTTCAGTTAAGGTTGTTTTCAGTTTCTAACTATTATGAATAAAGCTGCTATGAACATAGTTGAGCAAATGTCCTTGTGGTAGGATAGAACATCCTTCTGGTATATGCCCAGGTGTGGTGGCATTCCTGCTGAGCTCCTGGCTTGGTTCCAGAGAGCAGCACCTAGCCCTAATCCTTCCTTTGTTTAGCCACACTTTTTGTTTCTCTTACCTTATGTTTCTTTTATCGCCCTATGTGAATCCTGTTTGAGAGTCAAGGATCAGAGAGTCCCCAAGGAACAAAGGCCTATGCAAAACTTGGTCCAGGAAACCCAGAAAGCTGAGGTATCTGATAATTCAAGTAATTTGCACCTGGCATTTGGTCTTTGGGAGCTCCTTTTGGGTCGCTTTGAAGGTATGGAAATTAACTATCTAAATTGTAAAAAAGAGTAAATAAATATGCCCTAGGTGAAGGAAAAAGGGCTTCAGTCCTTCAAGGTTGGACCCCCCTGCAGCCATGAAAGCCTATATTCATTCTCAAGATGCCTCTGTTTCTTCATTCCAGGGACCCGTGTGAACCCACACACCCGTGTAGCGATTCATACAGCTACACCCAAGAGTGTTATAGATGGGTTTTGAGGTAGCTTAATTCTCAATTTTCTGAGGAACCACCATATTGATTTCCAAAGTGGCTGCACAAGTTTGCGCTTCCACCAGCAGTGGAAGAGTGTTCCCCTTGCTGTACATCCTTACCAGCATGAGCTGTCACTTGTGTTTTTGTGTTTTCATTTACTTTAGTTTCTCATTTTTCTTTTGGTGTGTATGTGTGGGACATGCACGTGAAGGCCCAAAGTTAGCATCAGGTATCTTCTTCCAGCACTCTCACTTTTATTTATTGAATCAATATCTCCTGTTGAATACTCATCATGTTTGAATGCTCATCAATATCCCCTGGTCTAGCTAGCCAGATTGCTCCAGGACCATTGCTGGGATTGTAGGCTGCCATAACACTGAGGTTGCCTGTTTTTCACTTGAGTTCTGGGAATTAGAAGTTGAGTCCTCACATTTACATAACAAATGTTTTTAATCTGCCAAACTATCTCCTCACCCCAAGTATTTTCTTAAATGCTTAAAGCTGTAGTGAAAAATATATTTTTTATCTTTAGTCAATTAGTGTAGTACTACTTATAAATTATTAGTCACATTGGGCAAGAATAAGACCACTACTACAATTTTAGAGCCAAATTTGAAGCAATCTTTAGTAAATACTGACCAGGATGATGGTCACTGACCAGGTCCATACTCGGGATTCCCAGAGAATGACCACACATTATGTTTATCTAGTACATATACAGGTAAAACCCACAAGGTTATGAACTTCCTGCCTTTGTCCAATTGGGGACAAGAAAATATCCTGATGTACTCCCTGCCTACATACCTCCCACCTACGTGTGTGTGATCAGCACATCCTGTGCAATTGGGGGAACCAACCTTGTTTACAGAAGTCAAAACAGGGGACTTTGTTATCTTACATAAACAACATCCCCCAGCATTCTAGAAAGTTACCCGTCCTTCAACAATAGAGGCATTTTTGTTTTGTAGATATCTTAAACACAGTAATTTAAATTTAAAGCATTACTTTAGTCTTTACAAATTTTTCATTGTAGTTTTGCTTTTAAAAATTTATTATTAATTTTTTGTGTGATTTTGTTTTGTGTCTTTTCAGTTATTAAGTCATAATATCTGAGGTAGAACATTACACTAAGAAACTAGGAATGAGGATTTGGAGTATAGGCTGTTGGGATAATTTTCATTGGGAGAATAGCAGAAGATATTTTACTATGTTTCTTTCAAGACTTGGATCACTTTGAAGAGAGGAAATGTAAAAACACCAAGATGAGTAAGGACTTTCTGGCTCTTTGATGTGAAGGTAGCAAGAAAAGCACCTTGATCTGAGTACTGCCACTTTGACTTCAGACTCCATTTTACCTATAGGGTGAAATAAAGTTAAGGTTCCCAAGCCATAGGGGAGTTGAGAACTTTCCAATAGTTGGTCCATCTTTTTCCTTATGAGTTTTTAGTTCTTTAGAAACTTATGACTGTTCCTAAGAACAGAAAGACAAAAGAATCTGTTGGACTGAAAGGCTTGCGATGTATATTGATTGACAATGATGGAACACTCAAGGAAGTTTTTAATCTCTAAATCCTGATTGGTGGAAACTGTAACTGTAACTTGGCAAAAAAATGAGTTGTGAATTTTGTGCTCATAAACCCTGATTTTGCCCCTACTTGGGGCTCTCAGGAGAAATAAGGCTCCCAAGTCCTTGTCTTACAGCCCTGATCAACCAGTGGCCTGATTATGTGGTAAATTAATAAAATCTTTGGAAACCATAAGTGTCTTTCTCCTTCCTTGTGGCACATAATGGGCTAGGTGTAACAGGTAATGTTATATATGTTGGTAGAAGGAAGATAACAGTCTAGCTACCCAGTATCATTACTGTAGGATCCGTAGGTTGGTGTGGAGATTTATTTTATTCTTTGAGTAGTAGTCAATGATCAGAGGAGAGAGATGGTAGTATAATGCCCACGTCTCGAGACCCCCAAACAAGACCACTGCAGAGCTGATATCTGATGCATGTGTGTACAGGGGTTTATTAATAGCAAGCTAGCCCAGACTTGGTCCATGTCCAACACTCTGACTAAGTGGGTGGAGGAGGATATCCCTGAGGTCTCAGAGTGAGAGGTTTTTTAAAGGGAAAAACCAAGAGCAGGGTGGTACAGGTCTTGGCATCACAAGTTTGGGTAAGGGCATGTAAACTTTGAAGTTACTGGTTGGGGTCTGGAGGAATTTTCCATGAAGGATGTTTAGAGCCTGCACACATTGTCCAAGGACATTTGGGACCAGCAGATGTTGTTTATCAAAACTATTCATTGGCCAGCAGCCCACCTACCCTGGTGGGGTCACCTTGACTGGGGCCCTAGTTGGTTATTTATTTCTCTTGGGGCTAGGCTATTTTGAAGTTTTACTGGAACTTAGTTTAGCTTCTGGCCTAGTGCTGTTAGAAATGAGGTTTTTCTTTAAAATGGAAATTGCCTTGCTTTCTCATTCCCTCCTCTTCTTAGTACCTATGAGAGCCCAATCATGGGTCTCGATTTAGCCTTTCTTGATTTAATCATCTGTCTCTATCTAGTAACCTGTTTTCCAGGCTACTGCTCTTTCCAAAGAAGGCATAATGTGGTAATTAGACTTAGGAACCATCAGCTGAATGGTCCAAAGTCTCTCTTTTATACATAGACCAATCTGTTCAGGATGCAGAGGCCAAGTACAATATAATACAAGAGACTAGTAGCAATATAACAATGGGATCCAATAAAAGTAGAGATTAGAGTAGTTAGCCAAGGAGAAGCATTGAACCATGATTCAATGGAGCTTCTTGCTCCCTTTTGTACTTTGCCAGCCCCTCTCTCACTTTGGCCATTGAGTCTTTTACTACTCCTGAATGGTCTATATAGAAACAGAATTCCCACCCAGTACTGCACACAATCCTTCTTGCTGGAGGAAGATCAAATCCTACCCTCATCTGTTCTGCATTACAACCTCAGCTAAGGATGTCAGGGGCTCCTGAAGATGGGAGATGGAGTTTTCTCACCTTTCTGTATCTATATCTATGGCAGCATGTAAACTAGAATAATGCTGGGTTTGCATGATCAGGCATGCTGTTCCAGTTCCTAAACCAGCTAGGTTGGCTCCCAGCAGGATACTTAGAGTGAGGACTGTCATAGCCTCTCTCTTCATATGTTTTGGGGATGTAATTTCTAGCTTATAGAGTAGCTTTTCTTCTGTATGGTAAATTAGCCTTGGGACAAGCCATACCATTATGAATACAGAAGCCTTTTGTATTATAGAGAACCTGGGTATGAATGCAGGGTGTCAGACCTAATGAACAAGCCCACCGTGTATCATTGTGGAGATTCAGATAACTCTGGGAGTCTGAGAGAGTGTAAGGGTTTGGTTGCAAAGGGTTTGTTGCCCTTTAGGGACTGTCCCTATTCAGAGGCCTTGACCTGTGACTTTGTTGAAGGGTCAGTATTGTTTTAGATTGCCAGCAGCATTGGTTAGGGCAGTGACTTTGATATAGTTACCCACAATGGCAATACCTTCATAATATGGGGGGGGGGAAGGAGCTGTGTCATAGCAGAGCCAACAAGATGCAGTCAAGTCAGGTTTGGTGGAATTCAGGACCAGAAATGACCAGTCAAGGAGTTCCAGAAGCAGATTTCCTCCTTTAGCTGTGACCAGACCAGTTACTGGGGACCAGATGACTAGAGGAGCTGATGTGTCTGATGGTTGTAGGGTGCCAGGGCTTAGAGTACTCTTCAAGGGTGCAAGCTTTGGAGCTGATGGTGGGTTTACTGCCCAGTTGGGCCCTATCACTGCTCGTAAAGGGGTCTGAGTGTGCCTGATGATAAACATCAGCCCAGGGTCATGTCTGGAGCTATAAAGTCTCAGTGCCCAAGTCTTACCAGTTGTCCAGTCTGTTTTCATTCCCTGGTCAGTGAATTTGATAATGAATTACAGCATCCCTTGCTAGTGGCCTGTGGGTGTTTGGGGAATTGCTTCTTTTCATAATGTAGTCCACAGTTTATCTGTTGTTGGTGTGTGATTCATATCCCAATCCCTGGTATGCTCATGTCCCCTACATGGGCTACTGCAATCAAATCCCCCTATACTGGAGGTGTCCACATAATCCATCTGGTGGTTTCAGCCCACCAGATGGCACAATAGGCATCCTCAGGGCCTCCACATTTATACCACTGTTCCTTGGTGCAGGAGTGGGCAGGACAAACATAGAATCCAAGACTCCTAGTCTTACTTTGTTCCCTGGGGCATCTGCAACTGAACTCTAGAAACATTCCCTGGTCTGACCAGTCTTCCCCCACTAGGTCACATAGATCTATATCAAGGAACCATGTGATTGGAGGAGCCGTTGTTGAAGAGGTACTGCTAGCAATGGCTCCCGTCTTAGCATTCACAATCATCCACGTATGGTTCCAAGGTGCATGTGGATTGCCTGCAGCTCATGTCTCAGTGAAAAGGATCATCAGGAGGAACCACATCATTGCCTGCACCATACCTGGAGCTTAAGGGGATTGTCTAGATCCGTCGAGGCTTCTCATTCTTCACCTTGATAATTTTCTTTGAGTGCGAAGGGGTCTGGCAGTGCCTCCTGTTGTAGACCCAATCACACAGTTGGAACCTGTGGAGTTCAGAAGGGACATCAGACTCATAAAGGGCCCTGAGCTTTGGCCACAAATGCTTGTGTGTCCATTGGACTCCTTGTATGGCATCAAGGAGATCTCAGTCATCTAGTTCTGTCATGAGGTCTGTCTGCAAGCTGGGAATAATAGGGGTGGTGTACCAAACATGATCTCATAGGGTGTCAACCCCATCTGGTAGGGGGAATTTCTCACTCTATATAAGGCAAAGGGCAGAAGTGCCACCCAGTCTGTGCCAAGCTCCAAGGCTAACTTGGTAAGGGTCTCTTTTAGAGGTCTGTTCATACATTCTACCTGTCCTGAACTCTGGGATCTATAAGCACAATGTAGTTTCCAATCACTCCCCAGGGCAGTGGTTAAATTCTGACTCACCTGGGACAAAAATGCTGGTCCATTGTCTGACCCTAGCATAGCAGGAAATCCATACCTGGGCAGAAGTTTTAGAAGCTTCTTGGCCACTATCTGTGTCATCTTGTGCTTAGTAGGAAACGCTTCTACATATACTGAAAAGGTATCTACAAACACTAACAGATATACACATACTTACCAGGCTTTATTTCAGTAAAGTCTACCTCCCAGTGGGCTCCAGGTTTCTTTCCTTGAAGTCTTATTCCAGGATTCTTTGAATTTGGATGGTGTTGGTTAGTTGACAGGCTTTACATTTGAAAACAATGTCTGTGACTTTCTGGTGTCCATCCCTGATTTTTACTCTGAACTGCCTCAGTAGGTCCTGCATTCTCCCAGCTCCTATAGGGGAGGCACTATGAATTTTTTGAAGCATCTTTTGTCCCAGGTATTCAGGCAAAATAACTTTGTTGTCTGTTGACTGCCACTATCCCTCTAGACACTGTACCATGGGAAGGGACTTTATCCAAGCAAGGTCCTCCTTGGTGTGTTAAAGAATTTCAGGTAGGTTGGGGGCCCTGGATCCACCAGAACTGGGACCAGAACCAGGCCACTCTGTGGTGCCACTTCCCAGACAGTCATGTCTGTCAAATTATTGCCCTTTGGAATTGGTCCATTCCCTTTCTGGTGTCCTGGGCAATGTATTATGGTCACTTTCTTAGGATTTCATAGGGCCTTGAAAAGGGCTTGGATTTCTTCTTTATTTTTGATAGTCTTACCCTCTGCAGTCAACAGCCCCCTTTCCTTATATATTGCTCCATGTACATGGGTGGTGGCAAATGCATAAGGGCTGTCAGTGTAGATATTAACCCTTTCCGCTCACCCTAGTTCCAGGGTCTTTGTCAATGCCACTAACTCTTCTTTCTGAGCAGAGATGCCCGATGGCATTGGTTCAGCCCAGACTACGTCCTCTGATGTGGTGACTGCTGCCTCTGCATACCTCTGTCCATTTTGTACAAAACTGCTTCCATCAGTGTACCAGGTAACTTCTGCATCAGGCAGGAGAGCATCCCTCAAGTCAAGTTGGATACAGTGTGCCTAGGCTAAAATCCCAGAACAGTCATGCAGAGGTGCCTCCGTGTCTGGGTTTGGTAGCAGGGAGGCTGGGTTCAGGGCTGTGGGCACCTGGGATGTTATTCTAGCAGGGCTGAGCAATAGGGTCTGATAATGAGTCATTCTGGCATTACTCTGCCACCAATTGGGGGGTTGTTTAAGAACTCCCTCCAAAGCATGATGGGTAGTTATGGTGAGGTTTTGTACCAAAATCAATTTGTCTGCATCCTTGACTAGAAAAGCTACAGCTGCTACTCTACAAAGGCATGGGGGCCATCCTGCTTTGACTGAGCCCAGTTTCTTAGATAAATAGGCCACAGGTCACTTCCAGGGACCCAAAGTCTGAGTCAGGATATCCTTGGCAATCCCTTTGTGCTCATCCACGAATAAGTGGAAGGGCCTAGTCACATCCGGCAGGCCCAATGCTGGGGCTGAAAGCAGGCTTTGTTTGAGTTTGTCGAAGGCTTGCTGATGATGCTCAGTCTACAAAAGTCTTTTCACTCTTTAGTTGCCTAATACAGGGGCTTAGCCAATTCAGCAAATCCCAGGATCCACAAAAGCTCGCCGTGCCTAGGAACTCCCTCACTTGCCTGGCAGTCATGGGGGTTGGGAGCTTAAGAACTATTTCTTTTCATGTGTCTGAAAGCCACCATTGCCCTCCCTTCAAAATGTACTCAAAGCACAACAACCTGTTGTTGACAGAGCTGGGCCTTCTTAACCAAAGCTTGATATCCTAAACTCCCCAGGGCACAGAGTAGTCCCTTAGTCCCTTCAAGGAAGCTCTCCCAGTTGGCAGCTGTGATTAATAGATCACCCACATACTGTAAGAGACTAACTTTGAGGTTCTGCAGGCAGTACTCACTCAGGTCCTCATGTAGGGCTTCAACAAAGATGGTGGGAGAATTTTTGAATCCTTATGGCAGCCTAGTCCATATCAGCTGGCCACTGACACCAATTTCTGGGTCATGCCATTCAAAGGTGAAGTATTGCTGACTTTTGGGAGTCAGAGGCAGGCTAAAAAAAGTATCCTTTAAATCTAGGACTGTGTACCATTGTTGATCAGCAGGTAGGGAGCTGAGCAAAGTATAAGGGTTTGGGACTATTGGGTGGATATCAATCACCCTTTATTGACCTCCCTCAGGTCTTGGACTGGTCTATAGTCATTAGTGTGGGGTTTCTTAACAGGCAGCAGGGGTATGTTCCAGGCCAATTGCACAGACCAGAGAATTCCCAGTTTTAGCAGTCGCCTTATGTGTGAAGTGATGCCCTTCTTGGCCTCCAAGGGCATAGGGTACTGGCAGACTTTTACTGGGTCTGTCCCTGACTTGATTTGCACATAGACAGGGGGTGATGTACTGCCAGCCCCATTCCCCTGGTCTCAGCTGAGGCTGATGGAAACTCCTGGAGCCATTCCTCCAGTCTGAGGTCAGGTACAGGAGCCACTCTATATTCTTCAGTCATATCACTGGTTACCAACACATGAATATGTTTTCCATTTTCACTGAGTAGTTTATCTCCTCCCTCAGAGAAATGTATCTGAGCTTTCATTTTTGTCAGTACGTCATGCCCTAACAGGGGGTATGGGCATACTGTAATTATCAGAAATGAGTGGGTTACCCAGCCTGCTCCTAAGTCCACTGTTCTTTGGGTAGTCCACAAATAGGGATTAGCCCCTGTGACCTCTTGAAACCAAGTACATTTGTCTGTCATGGGCCCATCAGCCTTTAATAACATTGAATTCTTAGCTCCCATATCCACCATGAAATCAATCTTTTTCCTCTCTACGTTTAGGGTTACCCTAGGTTCAGGGAGGGGGGCCAAACCTTGTCTCCCCTAATCACTATTCATATCTCTATGACTAAGAACTCTAGTGTCACCCTTAGTCACCTTCTCAGGGCAATCTTTTGCCCAGTGCCCTTCCTTCCTACAACAAGTACACTGGTTCCTCCCCAGCAAGGGCCCTCTGTTACCTCTTGATTTTTCTTCTTCCCCCAGCCACCAGCTACTGCAGTGCTTTGATGTTCATCAGGATCAGCAGTAGCAGCTAGTAGAACACTAGCCAGATGCTGGTTCTATAGCTTTTCTTTTTTTATCTCTTTTACTTCAATATTTTCCCTTCCATTATACACTTTCTCAGCTACTGCAACTGAATCTCTAATGCTTTTCTCGCCTAGGTGCTCTACCTTCTGTAGTTTCCTTTTAATATCTGGGGCTGCCTAATTGATAAAGGCCAGAGTCAAACCAGCTGCATTTTCCTGTGACTCTGATCATATGGGGTATATCTTCTGAAAGCCTCCTGTAGCCATTCCAGAAATGCAGCTGGACTTTCATCCTGGCCCTGCCTAATGTCATAGAACTTGCTCAAATTTTCAGGTCAATGTGTGGCTGCTTTGAGACATGGTAATATAGCCTGGCAATAGACTAGGAGCTTTCTTTTTACCTTGCTCTGTATTCTAATCCCACTTAGGATGGGTTACGGGGAATCCAGCATCTATGAGAGCCAAGTTAGCTGTGGGCTCACTGTTGGGGCCTGGAACCCATATCCAGGCCTCAAGTTGGATTCAATCCCTCTCTTCTGTAGTAAACAGGACCTATAAAAGATGTTGACAATCATCCCAAGTAGGTTGGTGGGTAAAGAGGACAATATCAAAGAGGTTAATCAGGTCCCAGGGATTCTCAGAAAAAGGGGCATTCTGAGACTTCCAGTTGTACAGATCACTGCTAGCAAAGGGCCAGTAATGAAAAGACTGATTCCCATCATTATCAGGGGGACCAGCAGCTCTCAGGAGAAGGGCAACCACTCCTGGATCAGGAGTTTCTTCTCTCCATCTCTGATTACTCTTCATTGGCCCTCCTCCTGGGGCAGGGTCTGCAGGAACCATAGGAGGCTCTTCCTGGGCCATTGGCATGGTCCAGAGCTGTGGTAAGTTAAGGAGGTGGAGGCAAAATATCTTCCTCAGAGTTTCCACCCTGAAAGATAAGAGCAGAAGGACCCCCGTTGGGTGGGTCCTTTTTCTCTGTAGCCAGCACCTTAATCTGTTGGGGACGGAAGGCTTTAACCCAAGAAGGGGGGTCTTCTATGAGGCCTCACCAAGTAATAATGTAAGGTATCTGGTTGGGGTACCCATTCCATAGTCGAAACACAATATCCTCCACAGCTCCAATGGGGCCAGCATCAAAGGTTCCCTTTAGAGGCCAGATAATATTGAAGGAGGGCCATTCTGCACCACAAACTTCCTTTTGTGAATTTGTGCCGCTCTATTATGAGCAGTGTCTCATACATCCTTCCAGTGGGCTAAGCAAATGTCTAAGGGAAAAAGGGGGACTGTCCCATGGCATCCATCACAGACAAGTCTACAATGAGAACAATTAACATGCTACACACAAGACCAAGGGCACATGAAAAAAACTTTGCCCCAATGAGATGTCCAACAAAGCTCTAAGAATAATGACAGCTTGATGTGCTCTAGTGGGATTGACCCTCCAGGCTCAATCACACCAAAAACTGTCCAGACTCAAGGCTCTCTATCCTCCATTAAACAGACCTTGGGGGCTTCTATATCCCCATTGGAGGCTTCCAATTCCACATCCCTAGGGTCTGACATATCTTCCAGGACCCCATGATCCTGGCCTTTCAGTGCATCAGCTGGTTGCCTGCCACAGGCACTGACTGTTACCAGACCACACCACAGATCTTAGTGCATCTTAGAAAGTGAAAGTGCAGAATCACACAAAGATGGGGACAGACAGAGACACAGAAACTTACTGGTCATTGAGGAACCCCTTGGATCAGGGTCTAGGGGTCATGGGGGTTCCCAGCTAATGCATCAGTAGGAGAAAACATATGTGGAGAACACAGGTTCATTTTAAGTGATGAAGCTTTGCTGTGACATTATCCTTTAGTTTTGTTTCTGCTGTGGGATGTCCTGTATGTTGCGAATAAATGTTGCTATGATTGATTGATAAATAAAACACTGATTGGCCAGTAGCCAGGCAGGAAGTATAGGATAGCCAGGACAAACAGAGAGGAGAGGCTGGGAGGTGGAAGCAGGGAGAGACACCATCTTGCTGTCCAGGGAACAGCATGTAAAGGCAACAGGTAAAACCACAGATACCATGGCGACATATAGATTAACAGAAATGGGCTGAGTATAAGTGTAAGAGCTAGACAATGGTAGGCCTGAGCTAAAGATGAGCAGTTTAAATAATATAAGCATCTGTGTGTTTATAAGTGGGCTATGAGACTGCCGGGGCTTGGCAGGGCCCAGAGAGAAACTCTCTAGCTATATGTTTCCGATTTTGTTTGAATCTTGTGGTTGATATACTATGTATCCTAATAAACTTATCTGTGGTCAGAGAACAGAACAACCACTAGTTTAGACACAGAGGCCAGACAGTGGTGGCACACACACCTTTAATCCTGTCACTTGAGAGGAAAATGTCCGTCTGGATCTCTGTGAGTTCAAGGCTACACAAAGAACAGAACCAGGTGTGGTGGCACATGCCTTTAATCCCAGGACTTGAGATTTCATGTCTTGATTGGGAAAGACACACACCTTTAATCCCAGGAAGTGATGGCAGGAAGCAGAAAGGTATATGAGAAGTGAGAAAACAGGAAACTCACACTCTTAAGTCGTGAGGACCAGAAACGAGAGGCTTTTAAGCAGTTCAGCTGAGATCCATTTGAATGAGGACTCAGAGGCTTTCAGTCTGAGGAAACAAGACCAGCCAAGGAGTTGGTGAAGTGAGGTTGGCTGTTGCTTGTTCTATTTCACTGAACTTTCAGATAAGTTTATCAAGGTACACAATATATCAACCACAGAGTCTCCTTTATTTTGTTTCCAAAATAGGGTGGTTTTGTTTTGTTTTGTTTATTTGTTTGTCTTTTGTTCTTGTTTTTTGAGATAGGTTTTTCCATGTAGTCCTGACTGTCCTGGAACTTGCTATGTAGACTAGGCTGGCCTTGAACTCACAGAGATCTGTCTGACTCTTCCTCCTAGGTTCTGGGATTAAAGGCAGTACAAACCACACTCAGCTCTAAAATAAATTTTCATGAAGAACAATTTTGCTAATGGGAAGTATGGATTTCAGGGGTCTTCTGAGGTAGGTAGTGCTTGGTAGGCAAGACAGCCCCTCAGCTAATTAACCTCAAAATAAAAGCTGTCCAAGCCTACTGTTGAGAATAGTTACCCTCTTGTGTTTTCACAGATCATCTCAGATCCTGTACTCAAAAGATGCTGAGAAATAGAAATACAAATGAGAAATATTGCATTGTTTATGGCTTTAGATGGATGAGGTTTTTATAAAAAGGTCCAGTGAAAGAACACCTTGGCCCTGAGACCAGAGCCAAGGAAACACACTCTGCCCCTAACAAACTCAAGACTTGAAATCTAACCAATACCTGAGCATGAAATCCAACAAATTTTTTAGCTTGCCCCAAGTTCAGGAATTGAGATTCTACCAATACCCACCCTAAAAATTTTCACCCTGGAAAGCTCTGCCCCTAAGGAACCCTATATAAGCCCTGTACTTGCTCAGTTTGGTGTTGGGGACCAAAAGTTGGATGACTGCGCTGTGACCTTTCTTGCCTGGCTGATCTGACGTAACTGTACCCTTGACAACCGTTACTAAGTTACAAAAAACAATAACTCCCAGAAAAACCACAAAATGTACCTTTAGATTAATGTACTTTTAACTTCCTGGACTATGTTCGGTTGGTCAGTTGCACAAGCATTGGACCAAAGAGACCTCTCTCTGACTTTAGTCTTCAAAGAAACCTCTCCCTCAGCTCTATTCTTCAAAGAAACCTCACCTGGACCCCATTCTTCAACCCATTCTTCAAGCTTTCATTTCCCCTTCATTTTTCCCATCTACCAGCATATATAGACCCACTTCCCCTTGCAATAAACGAGACCTTGACACAACTCAGACTGACTCTGTCATTTTATGTGCCTGGTCTCTTTTCTCTCTTGCCCTCATTGGTTTTTTAGGAGCTGCCTCCTGGAGTCCCACCAAATAACCTGGCCTGCTGGACGGGTCAGTTTGGGACTGCCTTTTTCCAGCCTGGCAGAGGCAACCACCCTCCTGGATTCCTTCCTCTCAATAAATGTCTTATGTGATGTTTGTTGTAACAACTTTCTTTCTCTGGAGCAGAGCAGAGCTGTTTCCCTTCCCTCCTCTTCACTGGTCCCCTCTCCCCACCTCCCATCAACCCCCTAATCCACTTCTCCTGTGTCTCTGTTCAGAAAGGGGCACACCTCCCACGGTAGTCAACAAAGCATGACACATCAAGTTGAGGCAAGACCAACCTCCTTCCCCTGCATCAAGTATTGAGAGCTGCTGGTGGCAAAAATCCATGAGAATATGCAGCAATAACAACTAATGTTCAGTAGGTCAACCTATCAGAACTAAGGGTTCTGTTAGAGGAAACCTTCAAGCAAAGCATTATGGAATTACTGCCTTTTGAATGAATTGGCTGTCTCTTGTTGTAAACTTCTTGTGCAATAACAACTATGATTTTCCCCATTTACTGTGCATTTCCATGTTACATGTACATGTAATCTCATGATTGCTCACAATCTTGGGCACAACTTTCCCTATACTTTTGGGATAGTTGGATAACTATTCCCAGCTGTATTTATTTTTTGTTAACATATATCTGGCCAGGGCAATTCTCCAGACAAAAGTATTTCAGCAAAGATACCTTTTTCCAAGTACAAATCTGTACATAGATAAACATTAGCTCATTTCACTTACAGATAAGAGAAAAGAACCACTAACAAGCCGGGCGTTGGTGGCGCACGCCTTTAATCCCAGCACTCGGAAGGCAGAGGCAGGTGGATCTCTGTGAGTTCGAGGCCAGCCTGGGCTACCAAGTGAGCTCCAGGAAAGGCGCAAAGCTACACAGAGAAACCCTGTCTCGAAAAACCAAAAACCCACCTAAAGACAAGAAAAAAGAACCACTAACAATTAAATCCTCAACTCCTTACCTTCACCCCGGGTGATGTACATAAGACCCTAACTTAAGAGATTTACTGCTCACATTCCTGGGATGATGTTTTAGCCATTGCTAGTTATTGAGTTAAGGCAGTTACTTCTCATTGACCCAAGGAGATTGCCCACAAGGCCAGGCAAGGGATAGGTGTCGATCTTCTTTCTTGTGCAAGTTAAGTTTTAATTCCTCCTCAACCAGATGCTTTTCCTAGATTTTTCTCCTCAGAAATTACTCTGAGTGAAAGTGCTTTTACTAACTAGATGCTACATGCTCTGACATAGGTTACTTAGCCACCTAGCATATGTCCCCCTTCCTATCAGAAAGCAGCTGCAGCTGGGATGAGCAGGAAAAGCAGCTCCAAAGACAGTTTACTTTCCTGTGATTTATTGACCCTAACATTCTACCTAGCCATTTCTAGAATACAGTTTCAGCATATAAATTCCCTAATTGATCTTGGCCTTTAGTTGACCCTACCAGAGAACTCCCCTTTAGTCACTCCCCTTTTGGGTTGTAATTGGAAGCTGACAATTGTTGCTTTATGTGTGGTTCCTTATCACCTCTCTCTGCAACCCTGAAAACTTCAAGCCTCAAATTGCTTTGTCAAAGAATTACTGTTTGGAGATATATATATATATATATATATATATATATATATATATATATATATA